>JAIPRL010002955.1:0-52374 GCA_025469235.1 Pemphigus obesinymphae | reverse complement strand
AATGTATGTATATATGTATGTATGTATGTATGTATGTATGTATGTATGTATGTATGTATGTATGTATGTATGTATGTATGTATGTATGTATGTATGTATGTATGTGTGTATGTATGTATGTATGTATGTATGTATGTGTGTATGTGTGTGTGTATGTATGCGTGAGGGGCTTAGATCAAGGGAACTTTAGTTAAGTAATTTGCCCAATGGGGGTAGCCTTTTTGCCGAGCTGATACGCCGAGAGAGGTATGTCTGCTTTTGTATAATTTTTGGACCTCAAACAGTTATAGCTGTTTTATAAATATTTTCGTTCAACAACGAAAAATATAAAATGGATATGACATAAAAAGAAAACAAAATAATGTAACCACAACAAAATCCTTTTGATTCTGACCACGGTTATATATATCTATATAACTATATATATATATATATATAAAACTGTGATTTTGACCCTTAAACTTAACTTGCACTAGGCGACGACGATTTTGTGAAGTTTCATGTTTTTTTGCCCTCGATCAAAAAAATGAATATTATATTTATATGTAATCTGATAAATGATTACATACTTGCTTATGAATGAAAATTTACGATTTAAATATTTATCAAAAAATAAGGGTTTTAATTTCAGCTTAATAGGTAATTAAGTTGTTGGACTCCAAGAAAAGTAAAAATTGTAGAAATTATTTTTTTATTTAAAAATGGCTCATAACTTATAATAATGAATGAGGATCGTAAGTCAATGCACTTAAAATCATATTAATATGTATGATTTATGCTCCTACAATTGTCAAAATATGCATTACTTATTGTTGTATACGTCAATGTAGGTTTTGACGTATGCGACAATATAAATTAATAAAACAAAATTTAATCAACATACAATGAAATACAATCTCAAACGTATATCAATATAAAACATAAATATTATATCTCGCCTTTTCGGAGGTCTCTTGCGAGTACCTCCTCGAGAGCGAAACTGAACATAACATCATAATATTTTTATCAACAGTAATAATTAGAAAAAATGCAACATACAATTTATAATTTTGACGGGTGTGGTGACATTCCTAGGCTTATTCGTATACATGTCAGCATGTACACATTCATATTCATACCTGTTTATAACATATATAGTATATATATATATATATACACATCATGTATATATATAGTTTCACCGTACCTACTCTTCAGTCCGCTGTGTTTAAATAAAATATGACCTCATGTTTTGAATAATATGGGTAATTTACAATTTTTATTAAATATGTGAATATTACAGATATTGTTAATGGTTTTAAATATGCATTTGCATTGTTATTTGAATTAAAAAATTTTTAAATACCTAACCCCGATAATAATAAGATAAAATAAAAAAAATGTATTATATAAACTAAAGAGTCCATTTTATTAATAATTATAATAAATAAATAAAAAAATAATACCAAAATGTATATAATAATAATAGTTAAACAAAATAAGTTTGAAATAATTCCCGAAAATTAATATAAACCATAATTAGTTTCATAAGTATATAAATATAGACTAGTCATATAAGAAAACAATATTAAATCATTGTAAAGAAAGAGAAATACATTAAAAGAAATAACATTTTTGGAATACTATTAATAATATTAATTTTTATTAATAATTAATTGTTATTGTAAAGAAAAATTGAAACGTTAAAAAAAAATTGGTCTTGTAAATACATACTTAAATATATATATATATATATATAATTATATAAAAAAATGTATATAAAATTCATTGTATAGAATGTGAGAGAAAGAAAAAAAAACATATTGTCATATTTATTGGAAACATATAGGATTATTTAAAAAGGTATTCGATAAGGAAATTATTTTATTTTTTATGCAAAGTTATCTGGTATTTGTAATATTCAAAAATTGTGTTCGTATAATGGTATTTCGTAATATTTTTTTTCATAATAACTAATAGGATATACTATGCATATTCATAATTGTTTAACGAGCAATTTATCCGTTTTCACCGTTTTCCATTGCATTAAATTGTCTACGTTTTTAAATGTATTTTTATTAGTATATATATATTTTTAATTATTATAATGCAGTTCCCCGAGACAGTTCTGACTGCAGCGGTTTGCATAATGGCCGATTATCGTAATATGTTGTGTAGGAAAAAAATCACCTAATATTTCCATATAATCATCATCAAATTTTTGTTTGCTATTAAAAAAAAAAATAGAATGTTGGAATTCTGAATCGTTTGAAAGTTTATTTCAGTGATTTCTATAATATATCTAATTTTTGTAAATTTAATTTTATTAATACAAACTTATTAGTAAATTAATTTTTATCATCATTATCTACATCATACGTTTTAATATCGTATAACAATTATTCCCTATGTATAAAACATATATTAAATAAAGCTAAAAGCAGAAAAAATTAAATAATAAAAACAAATAATAATAAGGATATATATGAAAAGAAATTTATTATTACCCTTATTATTACTTTATACCTAATATATTTTATAATCTAGCTTTCTGTAAAAAAATTTTACCTAGTCGCAGTGGCAAAAATGTAAATATATATAAATCGTCATAAACACATAAACAAAAGTATATACTTTTTCCCAGGTGGAAAACATACAAATAAAAATTCGAAAATGAGTTTTATATTCATAATAAAAAAAATTTATACCTATATCTGGTATGTCCAAATCGCGAAAATCATATGCGAAAAATATACTCGCAAACGTTTTTCATATACACAATAAAAAATATATGTAACCTACCTATCTTTGGTATATTGAAAATCGTATTAAACAAATACGGAAAAATGTATGTTTTATTTTATACACAAAACATACAATAAAAAACCTCGACAAACATATTTCCAACATGTCAAACATAATATGTACCTATCTATGGTACTCAAAATTGTATTAATAAAAAACCGAAATATAGGTATTATTTCTTCATAAAAAATCATTGAATAAAAAAAAAGTATTTCTATACGTAAAATAAAAAGATTCCCTAAACTCAGAAGGGGAAAAAAATAATGTATGTAAAAACTTCTATACACAAAAACAAGGTTGGTTACAACCAAACAAAATTTCACTTGGGGAAAAATAAAATTCACCACACCTTGGTAAAATTTGTACTCAGTCATATAATAAAAAAAAAAAATCCAATGACTTTAGGTGAAATCCTTGTTCCGTTTGATGTTGGTCGTGGTTATCGAATTCTTGGTATACGTAAAATGTACTAAACCTGAAAAAAAAAATCCAAATCTCACGGAGTCGTGGAGCTTAGAGTCCCGTTAAGGGTCAACTTTGTCATAGTCCTTGTTGATAAATCTTAATATCGGGGTCGTGAGGGTATCGAGTCCCGTTGGGCGCCAACTTTGTGGTATATGTCAATGTAGGTTTTGATGTATGCGGCAACATAAATTAATAAAACTAAACTTAATACAATCACAAATGTTTATCGATATAAAACATGAATATTATATCTCGCCTTTTCGGAGGTCTCTTGCGAGTACCTCCTCGCGAGCGAAGCTGAACATAATACTATCATATTTTTACCAACAATAATAATTAGAAAAATGCAACGGATAATTTATAATTTTGACGGTTGTGATGAAATTTCTAGATTTATTAGTATACACACGTTAGTATGTACACATCATGTACAATGTATATTATACATTTATACCTATTTATGACATATATAGTTTTACCGTACCTACTACACTATGTACTAGTAACTACGGGCAGGGTATAAAGTGTCTAAACTTATGTTTATAAATCTAAAAACTGAATACAACCGAAGAAAGTTATTAGGAAATAAATCGTTGAATAATTTGTTTAAATATGGTTAAAATATGAACTTCATATTAGTTTTTTAAAAATATTTTTATGCATGGTTTAACATTTTAATTAAAATACTTAACCTATACACAATGCAAATAAATCAAACATTTCACTCGAATGTAATATTAAAATATACAATAAAAAAAAGTAAGACAATAAACATCTACTTCAGTTTTTAATTTAGTCGAGTGCCGTGTTATATACGGCTATATTATGTACGGTGAAGTTTTGCGTACCTATAAAATTATAGGAGACAAATATACTTGCTTTCTAAAAGTAATTTTGTTCACAAATATGTTTCGAGAGTTGTGAAACATTTTTTATTTATTTTTAACTAATATTACGAAATAAATTGATATTGGGTAGATACCCCATAAGTTAAGTTTTCGTTAAGTACGTGATCCACCAAATTAATGAGATCCAGCAAAAAGATAAATAATAAAAATATACAATTAATTAGAAACTATGTAATATGTATTATATTTAACTATTTAGAAATTTTTTGTAGATGAATAACTATCATTAAAAAAAAAAAAAAAAAAACCGGTCAGTAGGGGATGGAAGCCCTTTGCTAGTTGGGTACTATACTGTTGGGGGATATATTATTAAATTTGAAAGTAATAAGAAATCATTTCTTTTAATAAAATGCTTCTGAGTGAAGCTTCGGTGTATTTAACATGAGCATTACTGTCGGTAATAAATAAAATGAAATCTTATCTTTTCTAACGAAAACACTTCAAAATTAATAATTGCTATAAATAGTACAAAATTGGTAAAAAAACTTTTAAAAATTTTAATGTAAATATTGTATTTGAGTATATTTTAAGAGAATTTAAAGTCTTTAGGACTATCTATTGTTTACGGAATTACGGAAAAAAACCATATTCGATTTTAATAAAATCCTGCCTTTACCTTTTTTCCTTGATTTTTGGGTTTGATTTTTCTGACACGTATATTAAAAACATTAACAAAAAATAAAAATAAATAAATAACTAAAAAATTTTAATATAACCTCTACAACTTCCATATATAAAACTAGATGCCATTTGCTACCGGAAACAAGATACTTTTTCTAGTATAATTTTTGGTTACAGATATAAAAAAAAAAATAAAAACAACTAATACATTCCTTGCTTCATTGAGAATCTAAAAATAAGTATATTATACGAAAACACAATTATTACGTATATAAACGAATATACTTACTTAATTTTAAGTTATTACAAAAATATATAAAATAATCGATACGCCAGACATCCGAAGAAAAATTAATAGTTTTGCTATAATTTGACTATATGAATATGAATATTCCTAGCTCAATTTTTATTTTATGTTTTTATTGCAATATATACGTCACAAAATTTAAATAGCTATTGCGTTATTAAGTATAATATTTTTCAAAAAGTTTTGTTGACATTTATTTTCTTGGTAGATCATGAGAATTCAGCGGATCACTTTACTAGCTTATAATATTATTATAATAATATGTAAATTAATGAAAAATTTAACATGTAACTCTGATAAGATAAAATCAAACAGTATGTCTTACGTAGTCTAAGAAAAATCAGTTAATAAAATACAAAATCATAATACGGCCAATGAAGGGGTGTCATGTTCCCATAATGCACTCCCTTAGACTCCTATTTAAATGGTTTATCGACTTAGTTGCCTTTGATTGTTGTTTATAGAGGTAAAATTGTTTGCACTAAGTTAAACGATATTCTAAACGATCGAATTTAGAGAATTACGCAGTGATCGTATTTTACAAAGCGAATTAAGTACAAAAAACTATTAACCTGATTTCCGTAAGTCGGACGAAAAACACTTAAACTGTATTTCGATTCAACAGGTTTTTATAGCACAAAACATTGTTGCACTAATATTCTATACATATATTATATATATATATATATATTCACTATTATTCTATGAGTATTTAAATAAGTGATGATTTATTAAAAAAATAATACTATAATTATCATCAATCAAACGATAAAGATACTTACATCGAAAAAAATAATTTTTATTTAGGTAGTTACTAAATATTTATTAGTCAAAGTTATTGTTAAATTTGTTGAACGTATAGTTTGTGTTTTTTTTTAAATCCAACCAACCTAAATATGTCACTTGTATGTTTTTTGATTTTACATAATAACACAAATACCTACAAATGCCTACAGAAAAAAAATAAATTACATTTATGGTGTAAATAAAATGGTTAATTTTATATTTTATAATTTAAAAATCATCAAACGAAATATTTTCTAGTTTAAAATGAAATAGACTTCCTCCAATTTTAAAATTACAGTTACATTATCAAAATATATTTTCAAATTATGGGATGAAATTCACATTTCATCCATAGTCTCTTTTATTTTCTCTACTGGTTACAAAATTGTATTCGTATTAATTACTTTTTTTTTCAATTTTCATGTTTATATGATTATATTTTCATAATAATTTTATAATAATATTATTCTATCATATCTAATATATATTTGTTTCACTTTATTGTATATTTTTATTATTTCAATTGTGTTATTTATTGTTTATTAATATTAATTATGATCTTGTCATAAAATATTGAAAGAGTTAAATATTGTCTGCAACTATATAAAAACTTACAATAGTATCCTTATTTTTTATTTTCATTATACTTTCTATGTATATACTAAATTTAAATCTAAACACTATAAATGCAAAATAAACTAATTAAATTATTTTTTTACCAGCTAATTAAACATTATGCGTTTAAAAAGTTCTAGAGTTCTAGAGCTATGGAAAATAATGTATTAAGTTACTAAACTATTTAATTTAATTTCTAAAACTTTTATTATTCTCGTGTGATATATATTCGTATGGATATTATATATTTAAGAATAGTAAATATAATTTAACAAAGAAAATGTTTTACTCTATAAATAGATTACATTTTGGAATAATACGATTACCGTTATCTGCGGGATCGTAAAAAAAGAATTACTATGATTATAAAAGGACATATTATATTGGATATAAATCTGATTTTATGAGTATTATTTTAACGTTATTTACAAAAAAACTATATAGACATAAACTCAGATTTTCTATTTTTAAATTTGACAGATACATATCTATCTGTAAGCTATAAATTATAATATTATATATAACTAATATCTGGAAACGTAATTAATTATAAATAATTAATTTATACATATATAAAAATAAACGATTGAATAAGAAAGAAATGTAGTAAATAATCACATTTATATAAATATTAAAATTTTTAAAGTTGTATAAAATCATTAAATTCTATAAATGGCCTAGGGCGAAGCTCGAAGATTACAGAAAATAATTGAATTTGTAATAGGAAATCTCAATACTACTGAAAAAGTAAAAAATTTCCTTTTTAAAAGAATATTGATAGGTATGTGTTTTTAATTAAATTAAAATTTAATCGTATATACATTTTCTGAAAAAATTATAAAAAGTATACGTTATTCTACGAGTTGAAATAGCAATGTAGCTGGTAGCTGAACTAATATTCCAAAATTCATACAAGAAAAATCTTTTTCGATATTTTTACTAAACTCTTTATTTTACATATTCAACAATATATTAAATGGTTTATAAAATTATTCCATAACTTTTATAGTTTTTATTTTATTAATTTGAAAGTTCTAAACATTTCACAACAGTTCTTCATTTTAACTAAACCAAAGTTCAATTTTAATAGTTAATAAATACGTATATATATATAATACACTATAGGTATATGTATAATAGGCAATAACTCAATAAGATAACAGTTTACGCAGGAGTTTTGTCACAGTGTTGTAAATTGCGTTTTATCTGTTGAGAATTTAAAAAAATAAAAATTTATAAAAATTTACAAAACAATTTTATAATATTTCCACTGTTATTTAATATACTAGATATCTATAGTATATTAGGAATGGGAATTATTCGAATAGTTATACCGTAAATAATTTGAAAATTCGAATATTCAAATAATTTAATAGCCATTCTTCCATTACACGTTTCCATCATATTTGTCTATCATATACAGCTATAACGTCCTCATGTCAAACACTGCCGTAACTCTTCCTCATCACATACAGTTGTGACGCTTTTCCGTCACACGTCACCATTACGTGATACCACCACGCGCCTCCGCTACACGCACCATCGTAACTCTTCTTCGTTACACACCACTGTAACGCTTCTCCATCACACATTGACGTAACGCTCCTTCATCACATATTATCGTCACACGTCCAAATAATTGTATTGATACAATTATAAACAATGTATGATACATATTGGATTTTACACAAATTATAAAACCAGAATTATTATTACCAGAGTATAAAAGACAAATTTCTAAACTGTCTTATTTGTAGATGGGTATAGATGGCAACTTAATTTTACGATGTTTTTATAAACAGATAATATTTCCAAATGTATTTAGGTTATCTACCTCAAATTCGTGGCTAGAAAGTAAAATTTTTTTTTACTCTGTCCATTCATATTACTATAGGACTGTTTGATTGCGTTATCAGCACTCTATGAAGAATAAACCATCTAGTTTTTCGTAGAGAATCTGTGATAATATTATATATTTTATCGGTTTTATGGAAGATTCACTTTGTGCACAACATTCATTTACTAATATGAATCTTGTTGGAGTTTTTCATTTAAAAAAAAGGTAATTTTGGTCGAATTAATTTAACGTCCAACAGGAGTATATTAGCTTCACGATATTATTTTCGCTATCTATTCGCATCGCATCATAATTATTTGTCAGCATCGTATAGTCGGTTGGGTTAATTAATTACTACGTTTTTGACCATCCTCAAAAAAAAAGAAGGTAAAAATAAACAAACTTTTCATTTATTATTTACATCTCTGTCCGGCATTAATATCGCGGTTATTTTAAAAATAAAAAAATAATATGTTTATAAATATATTATATTTGCATCTTCTTTTTTTCCTTGTGAACAACACAGGAAAAAAGTTTTTAATTAAACATTTGCGACAATCAATATTGGAATGAAACTTTTTCTCCGGCAACGATTTCCCCGAGTACATATCTACAACACTACTTTATACAGATTTCGTTTTCTTTTTAAAACAATATTATTTCCGGACGACGAGATTTTTTCTGGACATGAGAGGACCGGAAACGGACCGGAAAACCCGTCATCTGCAGCATTGTTCGATTAAACCGGGCGTCAGATCGGTCCCGTTTGTGACATTGATGTACGATGCTACCACTGTCAGAATCCGATACAAGTCTTTATATATATATATATATACAGGTGCAGTGAATGTACTCTGTAAGTACAATGTTTCTTTTCCTTTTTCACATTTAGTTTTGTATTTTTTCTACTCCAGATACACATGAAGTAATTAGGTCAAAACGACTGTCGGCGAGTCTTGGAATGACGTATACAGGATAATTGTGTGGTTCAAAGAGTCCAGAGCCTGATTTAAATATGTACAGGGGCTTGCAGGCGAAAATCGAAAATTTGAAATATAAGCTTTTAGAAATCAAAACTTATCAGTTATTACTAAGCCAATTAAATTTTTGGTACCTAATATCATAGTTATTAGGAAGTCTAAAAAATTTTTAATAATATTACACAATTATTCAATTAGGGCATATTCGGCGCACTTCCTCAAAACGCATATAGTAATAATATATAGTATATAGTATAACTTTCAAAGGTTTTAGGTTATCAATACGAAAGCATCATTTTCTGTGTTGATCTATAAGAGTATAGGTGTGTTAAAATGGTTTTCAATATAGAAATGAAGGTTTAACTTTATAATATTTGTATAAAGCATAGATATAAACATTTACTGTAGAGTGTATCAAAATAGGGCAATATTATGTAGAACGTATCTAAACGCGTAAATAAAACTTCCCATGTGCGACGGATGTATAAAGTGGTCCCTAGAAATTCTTAAAAATCCTCCATAGAATCCTGCGTGTACGTAAATGGTGACCTGGCGGTGTGGTCAGACGGTTTACGATTAGAGTTTTCTTCACTACAAAGAGACGGAAAAAGAGTATACAAAAGAGGACGAAACGGTCCAGAGTTACCTATAGAGTTATATTTTTGCAAAAGAATGAAAAAAAAAAATAAAAAAATAAAAAAAATACCGACCAATAGTAAAATATATAAATTATTATGAAAGAAAAACAAAAAAACGTTTTGTTAATACGTGTACACTATATTATATTCACGCGGTGTACACAAAGTACGTATCAATATATATTTCGGATTTTTTTTTTTCAAAGTATTTTTATTTTTTTTTACTACCAGTACGGAAACAACGCGTTTTTTTATCTGGGCAAAAATGGCCACAGCCGGCCGGCCGCCTGGTCGATGTAACGAAATAACACGTTCACGCGAAGTGACATTCGGACAAATTGCGTACACACCGGTAGACGTGTATATCTGTACACACACACACACACAGAAATACACATAAAATGAATACATACACATTAAATTATACACACACACACACACGTATTTAGGCACAGAGTGGCACAAATACAGACGCAGATAGACGTGTGCCTGCGTGTACAATAGTGCCACGTCAATTTGCGGTGGTGTATATTGTATTGTTATTCGAACAGATTTTTCTGAACAATGATCTCCGGATCTCGACTAGATTTATGAGGGTCTGGTTTTGGTGTACACGCATGCCGTGTATAATAATATGTTGCTATCGTCTAACGCGCTCATTCTGTTTAAAAATGTATACCTATCTAGTGTAATATGTTGTATTATATAATATATATATAAAGGTGCTCATAATATAAATCCGTCCTCCGCCCACGTTTTCCACCGTCAACGTAAACGATAAACGGGAAGAAAAAATATTACAATAATATGATACCGACGAGTGTTGTACGCGCGAATAACTCTATAATGGATATTCGCACGGAGGGAACGTTGCAATGCCCATATTATATATATATATATAGAAGGCGTACACATCAGTCAAAGTCCGATGTCGATCCGAATAATTTTAAGGGCGGTTAATATAGTACGCGTACACGTCCAATTCGGTCGTATTATTATTATTTTTTTTTTTTTGTATGAAAAGCTGCTAGTGGAGAACTCTAGTCATATATATTAACATATTATGCGAATTAATGTTTGTGAAATATAAATTGTATATATAATATTTACGTATGTACGTAATACGTGATTGAAACTCGGGCGGACAGGCCCAATTTTTTTATATCACAAAGAATGATAAAAAGGTCCCATGTTATTGTAACCAAAGCCGCTCGTTTCGTTTCCGCGATCTGTCCTATATATATATTATGATATTATTAAACCTTAATGATCAAAAGGACATTCGTACCATTTTCAAAAATGTTAAGATACACAAAATAAAGTTTAAAATTTACTGACCGATTTTTGAAATGATTATATTGCATGTAAAATGTTAATTACAAAGAAAACGAAAATCACATAATAGGTAGGTAGGTATCTCATCAAACTTACACTCGATTCATTGCATGCGAATTCTTAATCATTTAATATTTTTGGACGCTTATATTATGATCGATGTAAGAAAATCACTGTTTAAAAAATATATATATGATATTATGTTTCTTACCACATAAAGTATATTAATTATATTTTGATACATATATTAGGTAGGTAGGTATATATTTAAAATAACAAAACCACGGAAAATAAATCGTTTTTTGAGATCATTTAAAAAAATTAATATATCTATGTATATTTAAATATAAATTACAATTTTTTGCATTTTAGAGTTGAAAATTTAATGGTGTTATAATCAATTATAATTGTTTGCACTAATGTAATTGTTTTTATTTATTTTATTAGTTTACACCCAAAAGTGTTAACATTACAGGTAATGCAAACTATTAATCTTTCATGGGTTTTTAAAACATAATAATTGTAGATTGGTGATATAATACCAGAAAATCATATAATATATATTATTATTGGGGATTTTGGAGATTTCTTTGGGACAAAGAAAATAATAAATTAGAAATATGATTAGGACTAATTAATTCAGTGTAATTTAACTATATATTTGAAAAATGGTTTTGAATATTGGCAAGATTATCAGTTTCAAGATATGGATAATATCGATAACAATTAAATTAATATTAATTACATTAACGAGGATGTATAACGATGACTATAGGGTTAGTATTTCAAAACATTTGAATCTTTCTTTGCAATACTTCCCAAGCCACAAAAGTGATTCAGATATAATATACAGTTGTAATATTTATTTTTTTAGGATTATTTTTGACATTTTTCATGGGTTTTGAAGTTTTAAAGCATTATTTTTTAATCTTTTTCTAAAAATATTAAGAAAAAAAGTAACCTAGTTATAATATAGGACATTTTTACAATTAGTTAATAATATTTTTTATTTTATTTTATCGTTTTATTAAAAATAAATAAATAATAGTTTTAAGTGCAATTTTTGGAGATTTTTTGGGTTTTTAAATTTTAGGTCATAAATGCACTATTTTCTTTTTTTTTGGAAATTTTAATCAAATGAATAGTGAACTTATATAATTTAATTTTGAAATAATTTTCTTTAAAGAAATTCGTTTGTGTATCTTAAGGAAAAACAAGGGACTCTGAAAAAGTGAGTATATAGGTATGAATCTAACGTTTTGATTTGTCTCGGAATGCAAAACTGAAAAATGCGTATACGTCAGTAATCAAGTGCAGCTTTTTCTGGTTTGCTTTTATGTTTCTACTAGATAGTTTTTTTTTATAAACTTTTTTTTACAGATGTCGACAATTTTAAACTCTGAGGTTTTGTTAATTATTGATGTCCAAGACCCCTTTTCAAAAAAAAAAAAAAAAATACCTTAATGAATTTGTGCCAATTATTTCCTTGATTACGTAGGCGTGCATATAAATAAAACTCGTAATTATGTCGTTTTGCCGACTGTTCGAATAAAAATTATTTAAGTCGATAGAATTGACGTAAACTGAATTTTTCAATAAATCGCTGGCTTAGATTCAAAATTGGATATATATCCAGTTATTTTTTGCAAAATCGGCTTTCTACATAATTTTATTAGAATTATAAAAATGTGCATTTTATGGTAAACATAAGATTTTTAGGTCCATAAGGTTCATTAATAAAGAAAATACTGAAAATGAAAGTTGTTCTATAATCTATTTATCATATAAAATACGTATATTATAAAATGAATTGTAAAAATGTTCTTTTAAACAATTTAAAAACACTATAAGAAACATTTCATTATAAGTCAACTGATTTCCATAAAAATTTCGAATGAACTTGAATTTCATACGGATAATTGAGTAGAACATGAATAAAAAAATAAACGATTTTAATCCTTCAGTGCCTATTGTGATACACAACATGTCCTGAAGTTTATGTTTACAAAACGAACTTCTATATTTTTTTCAACTACCTTGTTTTTTGATTAATAGAAAATGAAAAATAAAATAATTGGACATTGTAAGATTAAACAATGATTTTTTTACTGCGAAAACATGCGGAAAAATTTTATGGAAATAAATACTCATTGTGCGAGTGATATAATCATTAATCATAAATACAATTGCAATCATAAACCATAAATTAGTCTTGTGCTTACAAATACAATATAGGGAGGTATATTTTTTCCATAAAGAATATTTCTCATTTTCTTTTCATTTTCTTACATATTGTATAATAATACATGTAATTATGAATATATTAGTTTTATTTATCATTTATTGTGACATAAAATTTGTTTTATACAGGGTCTAGAATTATATGTTGATAATATATGAAAAATAAATTATTACGTACAAATTTTGATATGTTATTTAAAATTCGAAGCGAAGCATTTCACAATCTATTCATTTTTAAAATTTTTAATTAATTCGTATGTAATAACTACTAATATCTATGAAAAATCGATAATTTAAAATTTTTGATTTAATTACATAAATGCTATTTATGTATCTCATAAATTATACGACCTACGTTGAGTAGAAAGTGTAAGAAGTATTTTAATTATCTAATTTAACTGTATATTGTATTTATATTGTATTTACGCATTAATTTGGTTCTATCGTTTGTTTACTAATTAGAAATTCAATTTGGCTCTAATTGAAAATTCATATTTAAAATGAACGTTTGTTATTACTTTTTGTATTGTAAACAATAGATGACAAAATATATATTATGCTTAATATAACAACTGATAAGAGAATATTTTATCTCCGATTTTGATGGAATTCTATGTAGTACACAAGAAATATTAGACATTTTAAGAAAAATGATAAATTTCACAATTACAAATTGTTCAATTACATTTTAAAAAGTAAATTATATATGGTCTCATATCACTATCATATATTATAGTTGTATTTTATTGAAAATACTATATTTAAATTTTAGATTCTGAGCGAAGCGAGGAATGTATTGGTTTTACAATGATGTGTTTTTTTTTTCATTTTAATCTACTTGAGAAAATCGTAAAAATATCAAACAAAAAATAAATGATAAAGAATAATATTATCTAGCGGTCAATGTAGCCAATTTTAATAACATTCACTTTTTAACACATTTTACGAGTTGTTAAAAAACTAATTTTTTTAAACGTTTAAAAATATTATAAATATTAAAATAATGAATTCATCGAAAAATATCTAAGTAAGTCATTAGATATTATTATTTATCCTATTTTTATTTTTATTTTTATATCGATCCAATAAGATGTTAGTTAGTTGATGAAAATGTGAAATGCTAATACAAGTTAGGTATTCATTAAACATTTATAGTCGCAACGTTTTCTTAATAATAATCAACAAATAAAAAAAGATATACCTATGGTATGTTGTATTTAATTAAAATTTTGAACAAACCGAAAATGGAAATGAATTCAAATCTTAAATTCATTAAAGTTAAATATTTATTTATTTATAGTATGAAACAACGATTTAAATACATTTTGGGGTAATGTGTGTTCTAGTTCATTAGCATACTTTTAATATTATAACTGTATAAAATGTTTATCGAAACATAATATTGAAAAGCATTTATTTAATATAAAAATAAGTACGTATAGTTGTCAGGCTATTTCGTGAAAATAAACACTAAGAGACCATTTCTGAAAGTCTTGAGGGTTCAATTCCTCGAATGAATATTTCCAAAAATATATCATAATAAACCTAATTTTATCTAATTAAAAATTAAATCGTATCCTTTTTTAAATTTAAACTTAGGTACATTTTGGATTAATATATTTTTAATAAACACTACTACACTATTTTTATGGAGAAATGACATTTTTCTATTTGTATTTTTTGAGAATTTATACAAATAGTACCTATATATTCTATTATTTAATTAAATAATCAATGAACATATAAAATACCTAAGATAAAAATAAAAGGAAGTCAGATAATACAACATTAATTAGAGCTATTGTCTACTGCGTTTAAAGTTCCTGAAATTTCGTACTGCACTAATCGTTTGTCCCCCTACATTTTTATCGTTAATATTATTTACTAATTGGTTAGAGATGTTTAGAATCAATATGAAAATACAGATTTTTTCAGCATGATAGTACCAAATGAATATATTAATAGAAAACCCAATGAGAAAACCTCTAATTGGTTCAGTGAACTTTTCGGCTTTCGTGGTGTCTTAAGCTTGTTATGACATGATGTTATATTATATCACGAGGATATTAAAATTTACAAAACTATTTTATTTCTAAATACTACTTATAAAAGAATAATAAATTACAAGAATAAGACGATATCTTTATAAAATTGAAATGAAATTAGTAATAATAATACGTAATATGATGACGAATGATGATAATTCGAGATAATATATAGTATTTTAGTATTTAATAAATGAAAAAAATTTCTAAACAATAAATGACTACCTATATAAATGTGTGGTATAATATGATTCCAAAGGTTTTCTGATAATGTTTGAAGTTATATTAAATAAAACTTGTAAACATAATATTGTGTATTGTAATATTATAATGTTCGTTGTACTTATTTTTATTTTTATTTCGTTACGGCGTCCACGTAAGTGGTCATTAGCCCAATCTTACAAAGTGTGTACAATTACATTATATTTTTATATGGTATACAATGAGATAATACAAGAAAAAAATAATATTTAGTACAGGATAAAAGCTAAAAATAAAAAAATGAACAAGATTTTAAATTTGGTCAAACATTTGGATGGCTTTCAGGTGTATAGAATGAGGTTGTCTGTATTGTAGTGGCTGTGAGAATCCTCCCAGGAATTTAGAATCTTGTGGGTACCTATATATTTCAATGGTCAGTTTACGCGTGGTCTTGAGGATGTGTTGTATATTGATAGGTTGATAGGGGAAATGCAGTGGTTGCAGATAGGAGGAGAGTCTTTATTTAAAAGAAACGTTTTGCACGCCCTATGCGAAGTCTAGTTATTACCGAGTAGATCTTATTATCAGTAATGTTTTTGCGAATAACACATTATTACGTCAGCAATATAAATTTGTGGTTAAAATTTTCGAACATTTACAAACGGCTATCATTTTTCGAAATAAAATAAACGTTTTTATAACTATATTATGATAGAGTATATTGCGTTATTACTCGTAAAATATGTGCACAACTGACCAATATAATATCGACAGAGCACCGTTCGTATTTGATCGACTAGGAATTTAATACGTATCATGATCTTTTGTGGACATAAATGAAATATCTCGTTTAGAATGTCAATAGAGATAGATGATATAAATACGAATTCCATTTTATTCTGATGATATTATATCAAGAAAAAAAAGGTCAAAAATATAATAATATTATATATTAGCCATTTGACTATAGTATTATATTAGGTAGGAGTTTTTCGACTTTCCATTTGTCATAGATTTTAGTTATTTCCTTATCTCTAAGCAATTATAGTTTATATTAAGCTAGAAGGTATACTCTGGATTATAATTAACAAATTACGAACAAAGTCTTTTAATTCGGACAACTTTCATGCGGTTGAACTACATTTTAATGACAAAATTATCCTTATAGTTATCTCAAGTTATGGTAACATTGGTATTATAATAGAGGATGAGTAAAGTGAATGAAAAAATTAAAGTTAAGTTTATGAGAACAGTTTTTATAAATAGTTACAAGTTAAAAGTGACCATTCTGTGATAGTTCTACAGTTTATTTTCCATTTTATAATGTATATTTTTATCAAAAATTTCCAAAATTTAGTTGAAATGCATAAACATAAGATATACAATTAGTTAATATTTAATAATATTATATATATATTATATTAGTTAATTTTAGTGGTTTTACAATGATGTTTTTTATTTTTTTTTCATTTTTTCTATTAACACTTTTTCTACCGGACGGATTGCTCCGATCTTTATTAAGCTTATCCAGTTTCCGGTAGAAAATTGCATATAATTGGTACTTTTAAGAGGTTATTTTTCGATTTTCTAAATAGTTTTTTAATGCGTAAGGAAAAACTACAAAAAAATGGCAAAAATACGATTTCGTCAAATTGAGATTTTTTATTTCTTCATAATTTCGAAAATAATGACTTTAAAATCTTGAAATTTACATCGAATATTTAATTTAGAAATATATTCACGTTGATTAAAAATTTTTTTTAAAAAAGGCGGGAACAAAATTTGACTTTATAGTTTTGTAGTACATTATAATACAGTATATAAGACTCATTATTTAATATAATTTATATTTATGAACTATAATAAATTAAGTATGCTAAGTATATTTGGCCAAATACTTATGTAGGAGTAATAGTTGGAACAGTACCCACAGGCCACAGTACCTAAAATTCGATCTAGTTTCAAAAATACGCATATCACTTTTGGTTCAATTGTCTCCTACCACTGTCATGGATAGAATGATTAAGTAATATTAGTACTGTAGAAATTCTGTTATCTTTATTTAAATTATTCTATGCTGTAAAGTCATTCGTTAATATTTTTAATATTAAATGGTTTATTAATGTTACATTTTATTGTTTTATACTTTAAGTACCTACCTAATACATATTATGAGTGTATACAAAATTGTAAATATTCATTTCATATCAAATAAGGTTTCAGTTTTAAAATCATTCATCTCAAATCAACGGATAACATATAAATGTATATTGCCAAAAACTACATAAGTTACCTACATAAGATACCTACTAAGTAGACCTTGTTAAATACATTATTACATCGATTTGGAAAAGTTTTAGCTAAGCCAGTCTTAAACCAAATATATAAATTACCTTCCTATGTTATATGAACATTTAATAATTGATATAAATTGTTTGATAATGCAATAATATATTTAAATGTATTGAATTATTTTTTTATTACATTTTTAATAGTTGTGGGGATTTTTTTTCTTTTTTCTTTACATACCTATTAGATATATATTCAATCATAACCTTGTTATATATCTGTTACTATTGCACCAAAAAGTAATTAGTTTGTTGTACTAATTTTATCGATAAAATTAATTTATTTCAAGATCTAATATATGGTAGGTACATATATTTATATATCTATAACATAATTATGTGTTTTTTTTATAAGTTTAGTATAATATCAAATGTTGATCAATATTTAAGGAGTCTTCTAACACGAGACAATTATATATTATATTTAATATAAAACGGTCCATCAAAGTATGGATTTATAATGTATACCTTTAAAAATGATGGATGTTTACATAGGTTGATATATATATATTGCAACACATTTACATATATTATTCTTTAATGTTTTATAAAGACCATTTGTTTTAGTTAAACATCTAATAGGACATTCAGTTTAGTGTGCTATAACTATTAAGTAATTTTAAACCACGGGTAATTTTATTTATATAAGTATATATATATCATATATACTATGTTTCTTTTTATATAGTTTGTCGAATGTTGAATACATTAAAGGAATATTGTTATCTCCAATCATGGAAATTCTATTTAACGTAAATCGTTTCTTCAAAATCCCTATAAACGTATAATGTATACCGTCCTATAAAATATATAAGTATCTATCTATGTATACAAATTATGGTATTCGGACATTTCTAAATTTACTAGATATTATTTGATATTATATGATTATTATTTAAATTTTTTCAGACTATGTCGCGTGATTGTTTAATTACGTTATTTTTATATACAACGTTTAAATCAATGAGTTCTTACAATATTTTGTTTCCTAGTTTTCAAACACTAAAATAGGAACTAAACTTTAAATAAAATATACTGAATGTATGTTTGAAAGTAACAGTTATGTACTTAAATTAAATTAAGCTATTCTAAATAAGTATTATATTTTATAGTATAGAGAAGGTTACACTAAATAACAATTTTTTCAATTTTTTTGATATAATGTTAAACATACTGAACAATATAATTAGTATTAATAGTTATGTATAGTACACCGAACCTGCGCTCAGAATCGTTTATTTCGAATGTAATACATTCACCAAGAGTATCCTATCAGATAAGCGAAGTGCTTCCACATTTACTGACACCCGACGAGCGAAATGCACTCCTTTTTTTATCTTTTATTGGTAAATTTTCATTTTTATATATACAAATTAACTTTTTATTTAAACTTGATAAATATAATAGTTAATCTAGATACAAATAGATAGGCAAATAGATAAATATGATTTATAAAAAATACATTATTAAATCTAGTATTAAAATAATAATTATTTTTTAACTACCTATTTTATTTAACAAAAGCACAGAAATAGAATAACGACAAATTTTTTGTAAAAGTGATAGTAAAAATTATATTGTCATTTTATATTTATCACAACTCAATTTATTAGTATTATTTATTATGAATATTCAAAGTCCAACAAAATATTATTTTGAAGTAAAATGATAACATATTTTTAGTAGGTACCTACTTATGAATAAAATAATTACTACCTAATACACTTTAATATGGTACGCTATAATAATATATTATATTATATGTAATAATGTGATGTATAGTATATATATATTATGTATATTTGGTACCTATACAAAATTGAAAATCAAAATGCACATAGGTATTATAATATATAAATTAAAATATTATTATATAATATTTAAAAAATTTATTAACTTAACTTAACTTTGTATAAAACATATTAATTAGTTAAGTTATGTCATATATACCGATTTACCGAGACCGACACGTACAGCAACACAAAATATACAAAATGTACTTTTAAACAAAACACGTAGCTTCTTCGTTATGACGATAATTTATTTATAAAAACACACTACTTTTATATTTTCTCTATGACTTAATGAAGATCATGCCTAGTTAAGGATCAGGTCCTGCATCCGTGAGAAAAATACTATGAGACCCTTGTTGTTTTAACTAGGTCCTAAGGAACTTAAAATACAGTTGTTCAGGATTGCTTCTAGTTACCCAATCTCTCTGAAACTATAATGTTTTGACAAGGGTGAAAGATATGTTTTCATTTTTAAACGATCAATACTCCTAAGGATCGCACGCTACAAAAAACGAATAAAGAGAAATATAACTTTAAAATAAAATACAAAATCAAACATTGAAATAATAAAATAATGTAAGTATATTAAAAATAATAGCACACGAAAAATATCTCTCGTCCTCAGAGGCGTTCTCGAGTACTTCTCGAGCCGCGAAAGAGTGACCAGACCAAAATAATATTTTGGTTTTTATTAATCGTAATAGTTATAAAAGTGCAATCATAAACAATTTAGAATTTTACTGTAGTGGGATGACATTTTAGAGAAAATTGAACATGCATATTATAATACATATATATTTATATGTATAGTTTTCGCCGTACATACTACAGTTAATAAGTTAACACTAATTTAACATTTTTACTTAACTTTAAATCCTGTTTCTGTGGTAAACAAAATATTTGTATTTTTGTGTTTGAATTATAAAAACTAAATTTAATCATAGGTAGTAGAAATAATATTCCAATCTTATTTATCTAATCCACAATTTATTTTTGGAAGAGCTAAAATTGTTATATTATATTTAATACAGAAATGTTTAGTGTTTTGTAATGTTTTAAAAATATTTGCATATAAAGGTTTTTCGTCATATTTTTCCTTTGTTATAAGATATAAAACCCACTTATCATTAATTTTTAGACTAGTAACATCTGTTAATTGTTTTTTTTTGACATAATTATCTATATTTTTAATAATGTTTTTAAATTTTAATGCGATTCTTTCAGATATAGTCATGTAGCTGCTAACACGCAATGCCCAATTGTCGTATTTTTTTTTATAGAAAAAATATCACTTACTATTTCTTCGTAGTCATAATAATTAAAATCTATATGTGCAATACTTAGCAGTAAAAATGTCTGATATTTGGATATTTGATCATTTTTATTTATAAAATTAATGTAATTGGTTTCTAAAATGTTTGAATTTTGAATAACTATTCCGTTATCTTTGCTATTGTATCATTCTTTTTTGAAACTAATTTATTTTGATCTGTCGATTTTTTTTAACACATTTAAATTAGTTATATTATTGTTTTGTCTTCGAATTAGAGTTCAAATTTTCTTTTCCAATCCGGCATCTAATCGTTTATTACAACAGTTTGCGTAATGCCATTGTTCATTACATTTATAACGTAAAATATTGTTTTCTCGGTCTCTAGTATATTCTTTACCGTTTTTCACTTAACCATAACGTTCCGGTGTTGTAGATCTTAAATATCTATCTTTTGTACTCGTATTTATATTTAGTATTACTATCTCTTTCTCTATTATAATTATTATCTCTTGATAAAGATCTATCTCTATACTCTGTTTTATTAAATCTAGAATATCATTAATTGCGTTTTTTATCAATACTTTATTCTCTTGAACGATTGTTATAACTATTTCTTTCACGTGATACTGTTCTTCCTCTGTTTCTTCTATAGTAATCTCTGTTTACACTCGATTATCGACTTCTATAATTTATTCTTCCTTTTATGGACTTTTATCCCTGTATTTATTTTCGTTAAATCGATTTTCATATTAATTATATCTTGAATAATTATTATTTCGGGTATCAAAATTTACATTTTTATTTCTGTATTTTTTTCTGTATATTAATTTGTTTTATTTCCTCACTTAGTTTATTTATTTCCATTTTATTATATTCTAATTCCATTTATAATTTAGAAATTTTCAATTCTTTTTCCATGTTGAAATGTTCTATATGGTTACATGTTTATTTAATAATTCATTATAATCATTAGATCCCGATCCCCTGTTATTAATTTAAATTGTATAAGTTCAAACTTCTTCTTAATTTACTCAAGGTACTATATAATCTTGTATAGAAATAGCATTTAAAATGCCTTTTTTCAACTCTTTTAAAATATAGATACAAATTTTCTCTTCAGGTATTTTTGAGTTTAATTGTCTACATGAGCTTTCTATATCATTAATAATAATAATACCTAGATCTTTCTGTCTCCTATTTTTATTTCCGATAGGTTAGAATCTAAAAATCTGAATCGATCTAAAAATTATGTGTCTATTTCTTTCCAAGAACAATTATTATTTCTACCTTTCAAATTATTTAAAAATGTATTAGCTATATCTTTTAAAATAATTAATAAAAAATCTTACCTTATCAGTATCAGTAAATCCATTAATTTCTCCAGTTTTGTTGTATTCCTTAAAAAATTTCCTAACATTTTCTAGCTCCGAAAAATGATCAGGTTTATATATTAACGTATTGTTAATATTATTGCCTAAATCCGATTGTTTACTATAATCTAAGGTTGATGAATTATTATATTTAATAATAGTATATGTGTTCTTGAATTACGTCAGATGAATTGGGTTCCTTGAATTTAATTATGTTATTATATTGTCCGTTATTTATTTCTTCAAGATTATTATAATATAATTTGTTTCTATCTAAAATAGTTTTAATGTTTTCATCTATTTTTGATAAATTAGAATTTGAAGAATCAAGTACTTATTGGTTTTCGTCAAGATTATTCGAAAAAATATTCAAGTCACTATTATCATCTGAATTAGGATTAGAATCATTTGATTCTAGTTGTTTTTCAATTTTATCGTTACCTATTTTGTTATCTATTGATTCTTCAATAACTAAATTTTTTTTTTCTTCGTCCAAGCTATCATCTATGTCATTAGATTTAATATTCTACTAAAATATCTAACTAATCTAGGCCGTACATCCTTATTAACTTTTCCCGAAATATTTAATTCCTTTGATGTGCATAAGTTGATATTTTATAGTGTTTAAATGTCAATTAATTTATTGATTGAATTTGAAATTTTTGCCTTAGATAATTTATCATCATTCATATTATTTCATATTATTATTTATTAATTAATATAAGGGAAGGGAGAGAGAAAATAAAATAAAGAAAAGGAGAGAGAAAAATAGAATGATAAAAAAGTACCTTAACTAAAAAAAAAATTATTAATTTATGCAAGAGAAAAAAAAATCCCTAAGATTTAAGAAAATATAAGAAGAAAAATTAAAAAAAAATATAAAAAAAACATAAAATCCGAAAGTAAAAATTGTGAAATAAAGATTGGAAGATTATTCTTTTAAAAAAAAAAAATCTAACCCTATAGTATGTATAAACGTGAGAATATATTTATAGGCAAAGCCTTAGCGTCTCATACTCGTGAAAAATATGTTTTCTTTATATGAAAATCAAACATATATTTAATAAAAAAAATTTCAAAATGTATTTCACACACGCGAATAAATTGTCCTTAGACCTAGGAGGAGAGTAAAAATATTACACGCATAAAAAAAGTTTTGGATAAGCCCAAAAAAAAAAAAAAAAATGTACACGCAAAAATAATTGTACCTTGTAAAATATGGCCAAAAAAAAAAAAAAAAAATCCAATTTCGGATTCGTTGAGCTTCGAGTCCCGTTGGTCGCAAACTTTTGCCAGTTTACTGAGACGAACGCGTACGGAAATACAAAATATATAAAATGTACTTTTAGACAAAACATGTAACTTTTTCGTTATGACGATAATTTATTTATAAAAACCCACCACTTTTATATTTTATTTATGACATAATCAAGATCACGCCTGGTAAGGATCAGGTCATGCAGCCTTGAAAAAAGTACTTTGAGAGTCTTGTCGTTTCAACTATAGGTCCTAAGGAACTTAAAGTACAGTCATTCAGGATTGCTTCTAGTCAACAAGTATGTTTTAGCAGGTGATGTTGAGTTAAATTAGGTCCTAAAGAACTTAAACTACATTCGTTTAGAATTGCTTCTAGTCATATTAGGTCCTAAGGAAGTTAAAGTACAGTCATTCAGGATTGTTTTTAGTTATCCAGTCCCCTGAAACTATAATATTTTGACAAGGGTGAAAGATACGTTTTTGTTTTTAAACGATCAACACTCCTAAGGATCGCACGCTACAAGAAACGAATAAAAAGAAATATAACTTTAAAATAAAATACAAAATTAAATACTGAAATAATAAAATAATGTATATTAAAAACAATAGCACACGAAAAATATCTCTTTCCTCAGAGGCGTTCTCGAGTACCTCTAGAGCCGCGAAAGAGTGACCAGGCCACAATAATATTTTGGTTTTTATCAATCCTAATAGTTATAAAAGTGCAATCGTAAACAATTTAGAATTTTACTATAGTAGGATGACATTTTAGAGAGAATCGAGCATGCATATTATACATATAGTTTTCGCCGTACCTACTACAATTAATAAGTTAACACTAATTTAACATTTTAACTTAACTTTAACTTATTAACTAGTTGATGCTCATTCTTGATTATAATTAATAGTAATAAAGAATAACTAAAATATAATATTTTACTAAATATGTATGAGAAATTTTATTTACATGTGAATACTGATCGCTATGATTTTAATTTTAATATCAAGAGGTTTTTAAGAGTAAATACATTTTTTCTTCTTGGTCACATTGCTGTGAGTTTTGAAACGGTTTGTTTATATTTCACCGACTATCAAAAGGTCACCATTTGGTTTTATAATCTATGGAAATTTTAGTATAATTGTTATCTATAGGTACTTGTAAAGGCCAAAGGGATAGATTTTTTGTATTATTCGTGCATGTGAAATTTTTTTTCCAAATAATTATACTTATGTAATATTAAGTTTCTACCTATATAATTAAAAAAAATATTGATTAGATATACAGATAAAATTCATTACACAAAAAACACAAGTTATATACACGAAAATTAATATTGAATTATCAGCATATTTTAATATAATTACATTATTAAAATCGTAGAAATGGCATCAAACTTTTTTCTCCAAAATATACACTTAATAGACCTCATTTGGCAAAATTGAAGTAATGAAGATCTGTATTCATTAAGTAGATAATATTAAGGGGTATAAGTATATTTACTTAATACTTATAGTATATTATATTATAAGGTATTAGAATCTGTATATATAAATAATTCTACAAGTAACTCAACACCAAAATATTAGGATCTGTTTTACATAAGGATGTTGACCTTAAGTCATGGATTAAGTGATGATGAACGAAGTGGAGAGAAGCATTATTTGTTTTGTGCAATAGATTATAATTAAAATTTTACGAGGAACTTTCGAGACTTGCAAAGATGTATGGATCATAATATTGTGTATATAAAAGATAACAGTTAGTATATATGTATGACTTCGATATTAGATAAAAGGTCAGAGAGTAAATTGAAATGATTCAGAATTATTTTAAAGAGGGAATTGGCATATACAGTAAGATAGATGAATGAAATGCATGTAGAAAGAAACAGAGAAAAGGAAAAAATTAAAAAAATCTTGGATATAAGTGTGTTATGAAGGTGGTTGGTGTAAGTGAAGAAGATGCGGGAGATCGAGCTGAGTGGATGTTGGGGATCAGGGTGGCCATTCCCATAAATAAAGGAAAAAAATACTAGACAAAATTTTATAACGGTTACTAGGGAACGGATTTATATACACAAAACATTATATGCCACAAAATATTCATATAAAATTTACAAATATGCATTAAACATTCAAAAAAAGTATACAATACTAAAAATACAATTTGAGTTATTTTAATAATAATGATATAAATCGTGCACATTTCTGTAGGAAAATTTCTTTTTTTCTTGTAGGAATTCTTGTAAAAAAAATTCTATAAAAACTACTAGGATAAATTATACACCGGACAATTTTTTCTCGTGATTTTAAAATATTTAGTACTAATAAACATAATTTTACAAATTTGGAAATAAGAATACGTGAAAATATAAGTTAAAAACAAAAATATACGTTAAAAATAAAAATATGCACAAAAAATTATAAATGTGAATTAAAAATTTAAAAAGTTACTAATATACAAAATAAAACCGTTGTTATTGTAATAAGAATGATATAAATCGTGCATATTTTTTTCCGATTTCAAATAGCTTATTCAAATAAATATATGCATTTACATACTATAAAGACGTTCCTTAATGATTATCATTAATTTCAATAGTTGAATTATTGTTAGGAGATTATTTACGGTTGACAAATTTGATGATAAATTGAAATTTGTTACGCAAATTCTTATATTATGCCCTGTCAAATACACCTATATATCGTATAGTCATAATAATTATATACAAGTACCTATATTGTCGAAATTTTTTTTTTTTAGAAATATTACTATCGTAAATACGTTAAATTTTATGCAAGTATGTGAATAGTACACAGAATAAATTAAAATAATAGTATAAAAGTACTGTAAAAGCTATATAATAAGCTTACCATTTTCACGTTGAAAATAATGTATAATAATACTTCCTATATGATTTTCTATTTTTCATAAGTAGCTGAGTAATGACATTTCGATATAATCATGTGTATAATATATATATATATTATATACAATGTATATTATTATACATAATGCGGAAATCGTATGTAATATCGGAAATAGTATTAACACTAGTTGATTAAACATCATTGGAATATATTCTGTACGAATTATTAAAGTACTATATTTTATTTTATAATAGTAATTTTACCTCTCGAAATTGTTTTTTTTTTTTATTATTATTGTGTGTAGAGTCTAGATCTTTGTATTAGATTTTTGTGTGATCGTTGTGTTACACTGTAGAGTATCGACACTGAACCAAACATCATTGGTAGAATTAACAATATGCAATAATCAAATTTTAACAAACAAATATTTGTTGAAATAATACAATTTTTATTATTTTATGTATATGTTGTTAAATAAATAAAAAATTTTCTAAATTTTACAAAATATATAAGTTATAATTTAATAATAATAATTTATAAAATGAATACAGATTTTATTATTATAATAAAATATGTTATTAAATTGAAAAATATATTCTGTTTAAATTGATTATTTTGTTTAACAAGTGGGCGTTTGTTTTACGAAGAAAAAGAAAGAAAAAAATGAACACAAAATATTTATAATTGAATTAACAAAATATTTGTTGGTTCAAATAAATTTGTATTTAATTGGACAATTTTACCCAAGATATTGATAAAAGATATTGTTAAATCAATAATACGTTTTGTTATTTTACTGTTAAATTAACAAATATTTTATTTCTAAATTAACAAACATTTTATTGAACGTATATTAACAACCATATTATTATTAAATAATTCTATATTTTTATTGAAATCACAGATATATTTGGTTCAGTGTATTTTTTAGTGAAATGAACTCGACAAAGAGTTATATGAACATAATAATATTGGCGAATATTTGCACTTAGAAAAATGTAGTAAGTATTTTAATATTTAGCTTCTTATAGTTTAATAATATTTTATCTGATATTATTTTATGATTATACATCGGTAGATATATTACAGTTTCATAATAATAATGTTTAACCCTTCAAAAAAACTATGAGTTTGTGAATATTTTGGTATATGATGTTATTATTTTCTTCGGATTTCGTAAAATTTTGTGATCTTGGCTTTCTCAAAATAATTCGGCAGAATATGGATCGTTTCAACCAAGAATATACGGACTTTATTAATATGAACTACACGGACCTTATTCGAATTCTTTTTCAATTTGAAATCGAAAATAATCTTGGATTACTGCGTTGGACATTCGATTAGTGTTTCTTTTCTTTTTTGATAAAGTTCTTTTCCATGTGGTATAACTTTTGTAACTACAATTAAATACGTTAAATCCGTAGCTGTACCTACCTATTCGACTTCCCTGATCTAATACTCGTACGTTAAGCTAACCAATTTCGAACCGATTAAAAACTATTCTGGAAAAAGATATACGGAGAAAAACGTTTTACCTGTAAAACCGACCAAGCGTCTTGGAAAAATGAATAAGAGTACCAACTTTTTAGTTATTATAATATATTTATACAAAATGTGTATATAATGTGCCTCACGAGAATTTACTAATTTTAATTTCTCCTAAACAGAAAAACGTATACAAATTTTATATTTTTAAAACAATTATAATTAGTCGGCTGAACTAAATTAATAATATATTTATATTTTTAAATAGTTTATTAAAATTTCGTTCTTTACTTGATTAATTTTTATTCAAAAAAAAAAAAAAAAACGACATTTTAGGTGAATTTTTATTTTAATAATATTTATTTAGGAAAAATTACAATCAGTAAATTCTGATGGAATACCCTTAATTATTTAGTTTATATCAATTGAAATGTTTTTGTAGAATATTATGTAACTATATTTATCAAAAAAAAAAAAAAAACACAAAATAGAAAATTCAAACAAAAATAATACTCGAATATTTGTGAACTAATATTTAACGGGATCAAATGGTTAACTATAAAAAATGTAATAATGTTTGAAAGTATACTGAGCGCATATATATTTGTTTGAAAATAGATGTTTTCTATATACTCAAATATCAAAAAAGTAAATAGAGTCTTGTATTTTTATAGTAAGAAATTCAAAATCAAAAATTACATTATTTGTTTAACTAAATAACATTTATTAAGTATATTTTCTCGAGTTGGAAGTATTGAAATGAAATATATATTAATCATTGAAATCAAATTTTTTTCATTAGTAAAAATTTGATACTAATCAAACCTGTATGTTTGTTTCAATCATAGTTTTCTTAGACATATAGATTATTTTTGAATTTTTTCAAAGTTTTAGTGTATTTACATTTTTATTCGACCGGTCAGATATTTTCAGATTAAATGGATATTTTGATCCGTATTTTTACAACAGGTTGTCCAAATGGTCACAACAACTTTTTCGAAAGATCATAACCCAAATATATCGTTTTGGAAGTGGGATTTTCGAATGAAAATTTGTCAACACTTTAAATCAAAGCGTACCAAAATGATTTCACCATTAGTCATTCCGGTGAACGACTTTTCGGAAATAAAATCGACCGAGTTCAACCGATAACCAATTTAAAGCACTTTAGACAGAACCGTAATAAATGGGTATTTGAATTTTTTTTTTATTGGGGAATAATAATAATATTTTAGTTTTGAAGGAACGATAAAACGGGACCTGAAGATTTTCTGCGAAAAATGAACAAAATTATTGAACGTCCCTCGAACCTTCTACTTGTTTGATTATTATCATCGTGTTCGTTATCAGCGTTGTCATGATCAAAATGCACGTACATCTACCACGGTCAAATCGGTGAGTCGTCGAGTAGCCCAGTGTACTGCGCAATATTGGTGCCATCGGCCGGCCATTAATAGTTGTTTTCCACTAGCGGTATCGTAGCAGCGCCAAGATTATTCATTATCAGTCATCGTTATTATAATAACGGTCGATCATTATAAATAAGGGAAGTAAATTACCTATGTATTTAAATGTCTCGTTAGGGTACTCTTATAAAATATAATAATTCGCTTTCGATTTCAAAACTTTCGACATTTTAAAACGTGGAAACTACAAGTGCACGAGAATATTATCAGTGACTACGAATACTATACTTAACGACAGCGCATTTGATAGGGACATGCCGGCATAAAAGTACGTAAATGTCATTTAGATAACGTGGAATATTTGGTCGTCGTCAAAAATTACTAATCTTGTTATTTTAGGCTTTCATTAACTATTAACATAATCGACGGCGTATTTAACAGCAGCATGTCGGTACGCGAATGCCGTTTAGATAAAGCAGATAGTGTTTGTCGTCGTCGAAAATCGAGGTAAAAATCGGGGGAAAAAAAAAAATCAAATATTACTAAAATATTTACGGAATATATATTTATTTACAAAATATGTAGAATAGATTTGGGATAATTTCTATTAGAACGATCTAAATCGCACACATTTTTTATCAGATTAAAAATATCACATTTCAATAAAAATATGTATTTACAATGAAAGCCGTTTTCTAATTATAATATAACGTTTGTGGTAAGTACATAAGCCACTTAAACCCGTTTAATCGTTTATATATATTATTTATTATATACCTATTACTATATTCCTAACTGCACATCAATACACTGAAGTGGCACACAAATTTCCTCTGGGTACACTAGTAGGCCGAGTTGCTCACTATTTGCAGCCAACCACTACCATACTGTAGCAGGCCTTTTGGTAAAAACAATTAAAACTATTAAACATATTATTATGTAATATTATATTGATTAACGTTAAAAGTTTATAATTTTCATTATTATGAAAAATCGTTTGATTAGGTGCCTACCTACTTACTTTCGAAACGCTAGTTTTAGCTTAAGATTTTTTTAATCCTATTTAAAGGCCATTTAATTATAATTAAAACATAATTTTCATAATGAACTAGATGGTTTGTTCAAGATTCTTTTTACCATATTTATGTGAACATTGCAGAATTTACAAACGATCTTTACGGAATAGAAAAATCGAATAAAATGAACCGTTAATCACCGACCGTTTCCTTTGTGCCCGTTACACAGTTACAGCTTCTAGACACCAGCTATTTAAGTACCGACCATAAACGATAACATTGAAAATACTCGTTTATGATTGGTTCTTACTTAAAGTTAGCGTCTAGGAGCTAATCCAGCAGTAGTTCACGAAGGAAATCAATCAAAAAACATGTAGATATCAGAATGAATAGATACAGTTTTATTATAAAATATTATATTTTATATTATGGTGTATTCGGAAAAAAAAGTTTTCTGAATAAAACTGACCACATTATAGTAACAAAGTGATTGTACAAACATTTTAAAATATTATCGTGATCTACAAATAAGTATATTTTTATTATAGTATTATGCGCTTGAAAAGTAAAAGTATTCATCCATTTATAAATAAAAATAAATAAAATATTCCAAAAAATATATATATTTTTGTATATCTTTTAGTATAGAGTTAAAAATGGGTATAAAAAGAAAAACTCCAAAGCAAACGCATGTAATATTCCAACAGCTATAAAATACTTTAAAACAAATTTTGTAACTGTTTGACCACCATTATTCCATAGCACTTGACAAAGTGCACAAAGAACTACTGTGATTTAGTAACTAATAAATTCATATAGGGTTGCCGTTTTTCGAAAATTATTGCTAGAAAACAATAGTTTCCAGTAAACGAACGTAACCGTATCTTATTTTATCGTATAATATATACACTTAAAAATCTACAATAAATAACAATGTCGTTTATTATTATTATATAACTTCGGTATTTATCTTTTGTTGCGTGTACTTTTTCACTAACACATTATATTACATTGGGTACGGATTTTAAATATGAATTTTACTTAAAATATTAACGGATTTACATTATTGATCACGAGTAAATGACTGAATATTCCGCGAAGTAGTCCACTTTGTGTACATGGATAGTTATCCATATTTTATATTGTGAAAAACGTCATATTTTTGCATGATGAATACATTTTATACAAATCGAAATGTACGGTCGGTCGAAATGGACATTTTAAAGGATTCATTTCAATATACCGAATAGTCATTAAGTGTGATCGATTTTGAGAATAATGTTTTATTTTATTTTATTAGTACCTATTATTATTATTATAGATTTGTCGTTGACATTGGTTAGATTAGGTAAAAAAATATTTGATCACTAGTATAGTTCGTTAATTGATAGTCTTAACAATAAATTGGAATTGAGGGTTTTATACATTTAAATGGGTGTAAAAATTAATTTTTATATTCAAACCTCGATTCCGTGAAAAAAATATGTAATAAAATCGGGAGAATTGTTCGCCGCTTTTAAACTCAATTGGTTAAGCTAAGTAACTAGCCAATACAAATAATAGTTAACTATTCGTTTTAGTAGTTAAAGAAAGATTGACTTTTAGTATAGGAACGAATATTTGTTATTGGTTTTCGAGTACATATTATACAGTTTAAATTTTAAACAAACTTGTGTAAAAATGCACTTACCGATCGTGGTGAGTATGGACAGGCAGTATAGGAACGACGTAGCCATGTTCCATTCGAACGCACTGTCCACGGACTCCCCGCCGTGGTCAACGACGAAGCCACCGGTGCCCGTGTGATAGCTGACGGCGGCCGATTCGATCTCCATCTGCTGCGTGAGACGGCGTATCAGGTCCTCCTGGAACCGGTTCAGTTCCTGGGCGGCCAACCGGGTCCAGTTCTCACGGTACAGTATGTTCAGGTTGACCGTGATTTCCCATATAGTCTCCACCGTCCGGGCGCGGCTCTCCTCGCCCGCGGCCGCGGCCGCCAGCCAGGCGGCCGTCAGGTTCTGTTGCTGGGCCGGCATCAGTCCGGCCAACCTGACGGGACCACCGTTGCCGACGCCGTCGTCGTCCGCGGCGGCGTCCGCGGCGTCCACGTCACCCTCGATGCTCAGGAATATCAGCGCTCCGGCGAACGTGTACGACACCAGCAGCGCGCAGACGAACGCGTTCCGCAGACAGCTTTTGTAGCACTTGCGCTTGGCGTGCGCCATCCGGGCCCGTTCGACGCTGTCGTCGTCGCTGTCGCAACAGAAACACCCCTGTCCGTCGTCCACGGTGACGGTGACGCCGACCACCGCGGCCGCCGACGACAGCTGGTGGCCGTCGTACGACGACGGGTAACCGCCTACTGTCGCACCGGCCACGCCGTAGTTGCTGTACACGGACGCTGTGGCCGTCGGCTGTTGCGAACAGCACGATGACGATGTCCGATCCATGACGATCCGGCGACCGCCTCTTCACCCGCGTCAGTCGTCAGCCGCCACGTTCCACGGCTGCTGTCACTGTGCCGGCGGCTGCGGCGACGACCACGGTTGACCGGTGACGTTCACCGAACATGTTATCACGGTTCGCTAAAACAAAAACAATAAATACATAATATAAAATGAAAAACCAACAACAATTATCTCCGACGAAAGTAAATTTTTTAGTGAAAAATAATTAAAAATTTTTTTTTTTACTAGTATTTTCTACTGTCTAGAAATATTTTTTGATTATCATTTTAATATATAATGTATATATGTACTACTTGTAGTGATTATAAGTATCCGGGTTTTAGAGGGAAAAAACATATAATATAATATGGGGCTATGATGTATGATCTTAGAAAATAATAAAATATGCCATTTAATCAAATGTACTGGCCATTGATTCTTGTTCACAGTTGCAGACTGCAGTGCATCTTTAACAGTCACCAACCCAACTTATTCAACTAACCAGTTGGTAGTTTGTTACACATTGTTATGGTCAACCGTCAACATTTTTGGAACTCTACGTTCATAATTATGCACAATTTAATTTTTGCAATGCTAAGTTCACATTAGCGTTACAACAATAACATTTGTTGGAGTTTATTTACGTGCTTAAATTTTGATTGATTTGTTATTTGTTGGATATTGTTCTACAAATTTCAAATATTTTTGAAATTCATCAGCTAAGTTAACACAAGCAGTGGCCGTTGGAGATATTTTTGTTTAGTTTTAATTTTGTCGAGTCTAATTTAGTATTGTTAGGTTTAGTTGATATTTGTTGAATTTAGTTGAATATAGTAAAATATAGTAAATAATATATTATAGTAGTTAAATATATTCAGTGTAAATAAATTTATTTGAATCTACTTAATTTCAGTTGTGCTCACTTGAATTTTATTGAGTTTGTTTGAATTGGGTCTTATAGAGTCTAGTTAAGTATAGTTAAGTTTTGTTGAGTTTAACTAAGTCTAGTTGAGTTAACTTGATTTGAGTTGAGTGCACTACGTGTAAACTCAGCAGTAGCAGTAGTAGTACATTAATATGTAGAAAATGTTTTGTTTGGTTTGTTTTAGTTTTATTGAGTCTGATTTCGTCGAGTTTAGTTCATAAGTCCAGTTAAGTATTTGAATCTAGTTGATTTTAGCTGAGTTCAGGTGAAATTAGTTCAATAGTTAATTTGAGCCATGTCTATATAGTTGTGTTTTATTATGTTTATTTGAGTCTAGTTAATTTATTTCGTATTAAATTATTTTAAAAATTGGCTAACAATATCAAATAAATCTATATGTATAATTTACAAAAAATATCCACAAAAAAAGATCCAACAAACTATTGTTCTATGTTAAGTGATCAGTATGAAAGTTAGATTTTGCATAAAGGTGAAAATAAAGTTTAGTAAATTCACAAGAACGGTCATTGGATTAAAATAAATATATACAAATTTGATATAGTAATACCAATAACGGTTATAATATAATAATGCTAAAACTATGTAAAAGTTGTTAAATATATTGGTATATTTTAGATTATGAGCGTAGCGAGAAATGTATTGTGCTCACAATTATGTGTTTTTATCTATTTATTCTATTTATCTAAATTTATAAATTATAATGAAGTTTTCATAATAATTTAAAATATACTGATCTTGGATAGATTTTTTACTGCTTTTGAATTCATATTTCGATTTAGTGACCGATTTTATTACAATAACAAATTAACGACTGTCTTTGAAATTTGTAATATACATTATACATATCAGTACAGTCGTACACCATATGTAACCATTATACACAAAAATACATCTGATTATATTGAAATATTGTACGCATTTATTTAGTTAACTTGATTTCATTAAGATCATTAATTAAACCAAATGATAAAAGATGTAGTTTTATTTCCAGAAATCAATTTTTTTATTTTAGTATTATGGAAGTATATTATTATATAAATTTCAAATATTATTGAATATACGAATGCATATTATTACTTTAACAATAAGACGGATAAATTATTATTATTATTAATAACAAAATAATATGGATACAATTTTCAATAAATGTCGAAATATTCTATGTATATATTCTTTCATCTTGAAATAGTAATTTAAAAAAGAAATAATAAGTGTATTGAAAATTACAATCCGTATTAAGCTTATAGTTTTACGTTTATGAAAAAAAACAGCGTAGCTTTTATTGTACAGTTGTAGTCATGAAAAATTAATAATACGGATTTAAGATATAAATAAAGAGCATATTGGAGGCGTCTATATATTGTACAGAACAAGTTATTATTTTACATACTTAAGTAAATCAAGTAAATGTTTTATATCATAATAACTAATGTAGCAGTGTTTGGAAAGAACGCGTTCAATTTCTTAACGAACGTGAACGATTTTACTTCGTTCATTTAAGAGGATGTTACACCCGCATTTGTTGTCTCTGTCTATCTAACAGAAAATATCGCAAAATCACACTACGCAGAATTGAAATTTTGGCGTTTATGTTAAATTTAGAGTATAAATACCTATTACAAAATTTAAAGCGAGGGATATTTTCGAGTGAACCTCATGGGCATTTTGTAAAATATCGTCTGACGAAAAAGTTAAAGCTATTTAAAAATATCAAAAACTAAAAATGCCATAACTTTTTTTTCTGACAATATTTTATAAAAAGCCCATAAGGTTCACTCGAAATTATTCTTCTCGTTTAATTTGATAATAGGCGTTTAAGCTCTAAATCTAACGAAAATGCCATAATTTCAATTTTGCGTTGTATAATTTTGCTATATTGCCAATTAGATGGACGGAGACAGAAAATGCGGGTATAGCATCCTCTTAACGTTCATTTTACATTTGATATTGTACAAAATTTATATTATTTTTAATTTTTATCATACATTGCAGACACGATTATCAATAATAAATATATAAAATCTCTGATAATAATAATGAATTTTAAAATGAAAATTTAACTGAGCATATTTAAATTCTAATGTGACAGTCATTTATATATGGACTATGCAATAAGTTATAAATTAGATTAGGTATGGCCGTATGGGTCTACGTAGGTACCTACTTGTATTCTATGCTATGAGGGTAATTTAATTTCAAACATGTGTACAATGTACAATAGAATTATCGTTCTATTAACTGTTAACGTATAGACTATAGATATACTACTAAACTATTCATTTAGTAAGAAGTTTCGGTGAGGTACAGCGGAAAAACCCTGTTTTCTTGATTATATTTGTCATTTTTGGAGCACGCGTTATTTTGTGCTTTGTGATAAATGATAAGCTTTGCCATTACCACTCGGCGGCGGCGGCGGACGGGCGTAACGCACACGCTTTTAGCTTATGTACTTCTCCCACCAACTCATCCAACTCCCGCCATGATCTTCCTCCAAACATTCTTCGCGAGATCACTTGGAAACGACGACTAAGATCCATCTAACATCTGCAATTCACTTCTCCGGCAAAGGCATCTCTAAAGTCCCTCCTCTATCAATAAAAGGCTCCAAAATTGAATGGTCTCCCTCTATTAAATATCTAGGTATCCAAATAGACAAAAACATAAACTTCTCCAAACACGTAAAACTCCAAATAAATAAAACTAAAGCAGTAGGTTACCTTCTATACCCTCTATTAAACCCAAATAGTCCCCTTTCTATAAATACCAAACTGTACATTTACAAAACCTACATGCGCCCAATACTCACCTACGCCAGCCCAGCATGGGAATCTAACATCTCAAATTCCAACAGACACAGAATAGAAGCGGTTCAATCTAATACCCTTAGGAAAATCTGCGACCTCCCATGGTTTGTTAGCAACCACTCCATCAGACATTCAACAAATATCCCTTCCCTCACCACCTTCATGACATCTTCATCCTTATCCTTAGCCCAATCCATATCCTCCTCTAATTACGACCACATTGTGAAAATCTCTAAACGCCCAGTAAACTCCAGAAAAATTCGTAATCCCACTCTAAAATTCTAGAAAAAATCTCTCCACTATACCTCATAAATCCTTCAACATCAGACTCTCTGTCTAAAAGCAAACGCTTGGTACAGAGTACCTTAATCTTAGCATAGAATAGCATTACCACAGAATATATTCTGTGCCATTGCATCGCTCGACGTTGTCGATTATTGTGTTTTTTTTTTTATGATATATGATTAATAATCATATTTTTTATTTTGTTGTTTAATTAATATGACTGAAGTTAATCCAGTAACTCCAACTTGTGAGAACTTGTAGGTAGGTCCTTCGATGGCCAGGAATGAATAAACACTTTAAAATAGTACTGGCCAAAAATTTTAAAGTACAGTGTTTACTGTGTATACCTACATACTGTACATTCAGTACAGCAAAAAATTCATCGTCGAACCTCAAACGACATATAAAAGTATGTACCTATATGAACTACGATGGTCTATAATCTATATTAGTTGTGGCGAATCTATGGCCATATGTAACAAATAGGTAGCACGTTGTTAAATTTTAGTGGTACGGAAATAAATTAAACTTCTTAAAATATACTTTTACAATTAATAATACCTACCTAGTTACTTCAAATTTTTAAATAGATAATAAAATAATAAAGCCGACTCATAAATAAAATAAACAATAGGTAGGTACCTAAATTATCTTATTTATTGTTCTATGCTTATAACTCATAACTCATAATAATTTTACTATAGAGTCCTGCGTAAATCGAATTTGTTAAGTTTTATTCGGATCGAACCGTATCACGTTCCAATAATTCTCGTCGACTTAGAACAATGAATAATTAATAATTTTAGTGTTCATAATATATAATCCATACATTTTTTTTTTTTATATAAATTCGTCACCTCTGGTCAATATAATAATTAGGTACCTACTCTATTAATTATATAAGTAATTTGATCTGAAATTTTTTCAAGCACTATTGAAATTAACACGTTAAAGCGCACGTTTTCAAAAAATAAGGGTATTCCGTAAACTATACCTAAGTAAGTACTAAGTTGTGTAACAATTTTCAAAAAAAAAAAAAAAAAAAAATGAACCAGCAAATGAACGCGTTCATTTCTTAATAGAACGTGGGCTTGAACGCGTTCTTTATGAAAACATTGATCGCGAGTACGAACGCGTTCGATTTTTAGTTAAAGAACGTGAACGCGATCGCTTTCGATTTTTTAGTGAACGTTCCAAACACTGCTAATATAACAGTGTGGGTCTTGCAAACATAAAAGGCTGAAGGAAGTTTTTAAAAGCCACTTAACTTTGTATCTTATGCGCCGTTTGAAAATATTGCAAAATGTTTTGAGGAGATCATTTTAAAGTCATTGTCTAAGTCAAAGTCCTTATATACGTGCATCTACACTGTTTAATGGAACCTTGTAATTTTTATACAGACATATGCATATTATTGAATATAAAATATAATGTACCATTTAAAAATATGATAAACGGCATTGCACGGATCAAATATGCAGTTGAGTATTCATGAAAATTATATGGTAGTTCTTGGCGTTTGAGATTTATTAAATAGTTCATATTAGAAATTCTCGAATATTTTAATATAAACTATATTGAAATATTTAATAAAAATAAAATATTAAAAATGTTGTTTTATTAATGTACGAAAACAATGGTAAAAAAAAAATATTTTAAATAATTGCTTTTATCTACGGGTTAATTATTTTTTTACACCTATCCTGAGGACCTTATACAACATAAATTTAACTCGATTATGAAAATCAAAGTAGTCCGATACTAATTATTTTTAAAAATAAAATATATTGAAATAGTTTAAACGATGTTTTAACAAAATAGATTTATGGTACGAAGCAAATGATAGTAGGATTCTGGATTGGATTAGCGTAGAACTTCAATTATATTTTGTAATTATATGGTAAATTATAAGTAAATTGATAAAAATACAAATTAATCAAATTTAAAAAATTACTTCAAAATTATTTGTATATAAAACAGTTGTGTTTTAATTATCTTACACTATGCTATCTACTATGAAGATTTTGCGTATGTGACTATGTTAACATAATATACATACGTATTTTATGGTCAATAAAAAAGCGATTATAACTGAAAATATTCAGCTATATCTATTTAAAAGTTATTGAATGTGTGTCCAATTTTCTATTAAAGGACCTTTCACTATATTTTTATAAAATATCCGTAATAGAAGTAATATAAATTTTAGTTCTAACTAATTTTAACCTTAAAATTTCACAAAATTTCTATCCATTTAGTGCCACAGTAGTATATTTTTATTACATAGTGGAAATAATCAAGTGAATAAAATATAGTAATTACTAATTAATTGTCTCTCAGAGGGATATTTTATATTATATATTGTTATAATTTAATGACTGTTTACTTATTTTATCTATAAATAAAATATTGTTTATAAAATATTTTTTCATTTTAATTAACCTCATATTAACTTGTTAGAAACCGATTGACCTAACATAATCCTATTGTATACATATGCCATATATCATACATTGCCGATGTCTTCGTTTGTTATTATAATGGAATGATCGAATTATAAGAACACAATTATGCACACGAATGCATATTAAATACATATATATATATATATAAACATATTAATTTTTATAATTAATCAATAAAAATTCTGGTAACCTACTTATGAATATTTCCATTAAACTAATTTTATTTCTGTAATTGGATTTTTCTAAATTAGTCCATTTAATAATTATTAGTATTTATGTGAAGTGGGTACTATTGAAACTGTCTAATACTGTCATAAAAATGTTTATATTTTAGATAAATTATTGGATATTATTTTTGGACGATATCGAATATTTTATATACAATAATATGTATATTATAATATATTCACATATATTTTATCATACTTAATGATAAAATAGGTATTTATTAGTGTACATCATGATAACAATAAATTAGATTTATACTTATAATGATACGTATTTCTGATATTTTTGGAAAAATATTCGTTACTCGATGATTTGGAAATATTGAAACAAACGTCGTTTTAATGAGTTTTTAAGTTTTATAAGTATAATTTATAAGCGAAGAAAAATAAACTCATTAGTTATTTTTTTCTTTTGTGAATCAAAACTCTAAATGAATTTCCAAGAGCATAAAGTCATGCATTAATTCAAAATGAATTCCAAAAATAAAAACAAAACAAAATGCTAATAAGACAATATAGAATGTTCTACGTTACATTATCTTGTTTTCCACGTTTTATAAGAAAACGCGAAATAAGTTAATGAACAGAGGGCATATATCTTTCGTCCGTGTTTTAAAGTAAGTACTTAACTGACTTTAAGTATTACACACTTGGGTTCTTTTGAGATTTAATACTGCTAAAATTTTGGCTCACATGATTTTAATCATGGAGTATACACATATTTAAACCATTTTACAGTATATTTGTTGATTTTTTTAAAAACAATTTTCTATATAATTTTTGTAACGTTTTTTTTTTTTTAATAAAAAATTCATGGAAAATTCTTTTAGGGTATGTTTTTAGTTTTTTAATTAAAATTTTTTTAGTTTTGAATGTTAACATTGATGAGCTTACCGAATCACATAATCTAATTAAAACTTCCATATATCAAAATTCTAGAAAATCTAATTATTTTATAAGCTATTATGCAATTTGAAAACACTATAATAGTCCAAAAAGCTCTGTTTTATAATTGCTATGTAAAAAGAAAAATCTGCATCATTATAACAGAAGTTAATACCTATGTATATTTTTATATATTCTGTAAAATTGATTTTAAAGCTTAAATATCGAGGTACAAATAATTATTTTCTTTGAAATCCACTGATTATGTTTCGTTTTTATGTTCCTAATGATATCACGATTTTAAATATATTATTACATTAAAATATCATTAAGTTATATGTTTATTTACACGTTTAGTTAAAATATACTAATAGTATAATTTACCATCTGATAATTCAGTCATCACTATTTTTAGACATAGCAGACATTGATATCTCAAGAATTACTAAATTATATGGCATAAAATTTTTCGATTAGGTATATGTCTCAAGGATAATATTTTAAAATTATTAATAATAATATAATTATAAAAATAATAATAATAATATTATTTTAAAAAAACTTCAAGAGAGTAATTTATCTGTTTGGTATAATAGTTACAATTATAGAAATATCATTTTAGTTCTAATTTTATTAAAGAATTTTCTAGTAATGGTTTTTTGTCAGTGCAGAATAAACTATTTCTGGGAATTTAGAAATAGATATTTAGAAATTACATAATTTTAGTACATTTTACCGTAATATCAACCAATTCGAAATTAAAAATCATCTTGGTGACTAAATAAACTTAGGTATTTACAATTTTTTTTTTTTAAATAAATGATAAATTATATATTTTGAGAAACCTTAATATATATAAAAATATCAAACATATATTAAATAATAATTATCTTGGAATAATAGATTATCAGATTATTACAAAACGGAAATCGTGCATTTTGTACTTTATAAATGTACATTATGGAATTGGTTCATGTGGACGCAACTTTTAAATAGTACGTTATAGAAAAATTAATAGAAATATAACGTTTCGGATTAATTTTTGTATATATAGTTAGGTATATTAATGATAAAGAAAATAACACATTTTCACATACCTGTATTGGAATTAGTATATTTTGAAAATGTCTATAATATGTGTAATATATAAATAAATAATTAAAATAATAATTTATAATAGTATATGAAATGTAATGATGCGTACCTGATGAGTTAGTCATTATTATTTAAGACACAGTTTTAAGTTTTAAAAACATGATTGGTAAACAAATTGTCAAAAAAACGAATTGCTCCTATTTATGTTAAAAAATTAAAATTCGATTTCAGTCTATTTTTTTGCATCCATGTGCCTATATGTGGTTGTTCAATAAGAAATTATTTATTTATTTTTTTTGATAATATCAAAATGAAAATTAATCTTAGACAAAATTGGACGTATTTACCTAATAATGAGTTTAATAATAGATTTCAATTAAAGACGAATGTTTTTTGTTGACTAATAATAGTTAATTTGATCCTAAGGGTATATATTTTTTTAAATTAACTTTGAACGAATAAAAAAGTAACTTGTGAATAACGTACTCGCAGATTTTTCGCATAAAATAATTTTATAAATGTACGCCTACTTAACTTTAACTATTCGATACCCACATTTGCTTTTATTAATATGTTGTCGATTCGGAATATTTTGGAACACTACACTTGGAATTAAGTATTGTTTAGTATATAATAGTATGTGTTTTGCCTATCGTATAAAACAAATTGCAATTTTCTGACTAATCACCCGATAATCCGTACTGCTCTGTGTAGATTTATTCGGTATTAGCCGGTATTGGCGACACTGCAGTATGTCATATTAATATTATTACCGTCATTACCATGTCACCGGTTGTATATTTTCTCGTACACTTGAGGAATACGTGCCGTAAAAAGGAGAAAAATTGAAAAAGCGCACGTATAAGTCATACACAGTATCCCGGAGGCATTATAGCATTATTTTTCACTCTTCCATTTTGACGATTGCGGTACACCAAGCAGACGGAGAGAGAGAGAGAGAGAGAGAGAGAGAAAACGTTGTTTTCCGCCACACTCACGTGTAGCGTATATTAATTTGCCGAGAACGTATTATAATAATATTGCCGACTATTATTATTATTATTATTATTATTATTGTTATTATTATTATTGCAATGTGTGTGTTACAATACACGAGTATATAATATGTCCTATTGTCTTGTTATTCGTACGCGTTTCCGACTATTACGATTTAATATGGTCTGTGAGGGGACGAAAATAATGAGTTATTTATATAAATGCGAGTATATATTTTTTATTCGTCGGGTCGGTTGGTAGCACCGGAATATATGTACATAAAAAAAAAAAAAAAAAATGTATACATATGATTTGCGTTCCAACACGTATTTAACGAGGTGCCTTAGTAATGCACCTATATTATATTTTATAGTATTCGGAGGACGTCTGGTGGTCGATTTTTAAGGGGGTTTTTTTCCACGAAAATATCAAGAACGGTTAAAATCTAACAATATTTGAAAACGTTTGAATACGTTACAAGAGTAAATTACGATAACTAGCGGTCTCGTGTCAGTCCAGAGACTTATTTAAGGGGGGGAGGGTAAGAGGGTTTGGTCACCGGGCGGAAAAATTTTTGGGGGGCGGTAAATTTTTAGATCATTTTGATATATACCTAGTATTAGGTTGATAAAAAAAAAAAAAAAAAAATAATAGTAATAATAATTATTACTATTATTTTTCGATAATTTTTAATAATTTAATTATTAATTATTATTGTGGTTTGAGAGAGGTATTACCATAGATTATGGTGTTATACTCGTAAATATTATAGAATATTACCACATTATGTACTTGCAATCATATTAATAATACTATTATTATACCACGGTCTAGTTTGCATGAACAGATTGATGTTGTTCTCGACGATTTTTGAACACGTTACCAACTTCCTACCGTCTGTCAAAACGATATAACGACCAATCTTTCGTACACCAGTCGTCGTAGTATTCTAATCTATGATGTGCATCGTACTTTATTTTCCTTTTCTAACCTAGATAACCACTAAAATACTTTATGTAATCTTTAAAATTCATTGGTTTCAACATGTTTTTTTTTTACATATATATTAGGTACTGAATACATTTTGATTGGGGAGGGGGGGCGATTTTTTTTTCTTACCTGAGGTGCAAAATACCTAAATATATCTCGCGTGTCACTAACATTTTTTTTTTTTCATGTATTTATAAAACGTTATTGAAAATGACACTCGATTTCGTTTCTCATTCACATCGGATCTGTAAACACTGTAGAAAAATGAAATATAAATAAACGATAAACGCGACCAATATCGTCTAATATTTTGACCCTTTCAGTGCTACGTAATTCATATTTGCATTGTTACTTTCCAGAATTGCAAAAAGCTTTCAATTTTTAGAATAAATTAAATAAAACTTTAAAAAAGTCAATATTGACATAGATAATAAAATTAAATTATTTCGTGGTTTTTAATGAAATAAAATGACCGATATTCTTTTACTAATTTGAGCTGTTTAGCAATATAATAGATTTAAAAATATTTAAGTTCGAAAAGAATCACATATTTTATATTATTTGATTTTTTTTCGATGTTAACGAAGATTTTATACAATCTTGGTTTTGAATCGGCTAAAGTTTGTTTATCCAATATATTTTCTTGATGAATGTTAATTGAATGATTTCTGTTTTTAAATACAATTTCCGGTACCTAGGTATTTATGTTTTTTTTTTTTTGATATATAGGCTGTTTTTTGTTGTTGTCAGATATGGTATGTTTTACTATATATGTGTATGATGACTATATAGATATTTTTTGTTAGTTTTTTTCGTTTGAAAAGGACGCAGTTCAACAGTATACAGACAAATTTTAATCGAAGATAAATATTCTACTACGAATACGCGGTCAAGGCACGTCGTCTCATTTGCACAAAAAAAAAATCATTCCTAACCAGAATTATTTATGACATGTAGCTATGACTGATAAATCCTACGTTTTTGCCCATGTTAAAACTAGACGGGACTTACCCGCATGCTTTAGACAGCTTAGGCAAAATGGCAAAATAATAGCGCGAAGACATCTTAAATGGATGTCCATGCTAATGATAAACGGACAATTTTCATTTTGAACTCTAAATTATTTAAATTTAAGTCACACGAATTCAGAATTTATAATTTAGTATGATTCGGTTCTATCCAATGCAAATAAAATTAATCGCGTTTCCACGGAATTGTTGTAAGATACGTAGAACATTCTACACTTTCGTACAGTACCTAATGCTCTTTTTAAATATTTTTTTTTTCAATACAGAAATGTGACTTTATTTTTTGAGGCCATTTATTTAAGTAAAAATAATTACATTTAATCCTTTCATACTCCACTGACGCAAGTATGCATGATGAAAACATTTTCCATCAGGACCACTGACATCAATCCAAAAGTGGTTTAGAAAAATAATATCGAAGAAATATCAAAGAAAGTAGAAGAAATCTTAGTTCACGATAAATCTAGTGGTTCCTAAATGAATTGCAGCGACTTAGCAGCGACGGCCGTAATCAAATTAACAATTATCCATTATTATCATTGAAACTTTTTGTACTTATTTCATAACATTTTGTACGAGCTTTGTTTATTATTATTAATATTGTTACTGTTATATTATGTAGTTTAAGGGATAAACTATTAACTCTACAATTTTAGAAATCCTTGTTTATCATTTTCCGAAATTCAAGTATCTTTGTATGAAATTATTAAAATATGTGTTAGCTACTAGAAACACTATGTTTTAAAAAATATACACAATTTTAATATAAATTTTGAAATTTTTCGGTCCAGCCAATGGAATACTACAAAAATTACAGGCCTTGGACACTATGTCAATATTACAGATTCAGCCACCATGTTCTTGGAGGATAATGTTATCATTTAAATACTGTAATATTGGCACGGAATAAAATAATTAGAATGAAAATTGATGAAAAATTACACAGCCATTTGTTCTCCAGGAAGATAGCCGCGTTGGTTTCGAAAATATTGTACCATACTGTCTAGCTGCCTGTGTAATTTGTTATCAGAGTCCATTCTGATTATTTTACTCTGTGATAATAATTATATGGTATGGAAAGGGTTCAAAAAAGGAATGTAATTTAGAAACATTTCATATTTAGTCTACGAAACGAACTTTGCACTATACCATAAACCTAACACAAATTGGGTGGGGTTCGCGAACCCAGGCGTATAATTTATTACGTTTTTCTCCGTAGGTACCTATACTGTATTTTTCTGCTTATTTATGTATTTTGTACGCGATATTCGCGAGGAATATTATTGCTTAAACGGTCACTGTTTCGTTATCTGTATATAACATTATACCTTCTTGGTGTTTTTAATATCAACACTCTGTAATACGGCCACGTGTACATAATACATATATTATAAGTGTATACCGTATACACTATAATCTATATATTATATATTTATGTGCAACTATATACTGACGACGATATAATATTTTCAATAACCTCAAATCTATATAGTGCTAACGTACATTTTCCACAACGCGACGGAAATTAATATTATTAAAATAAATTCATTTCGCTAATATCGAACGGTTTTTGCTCTAACGATTCCGACATACCGCGTACAGAGTATAACATCGTACAATATTACGTCCCGAGAAAATTACGATATTTCTCCTATCGTTTTATAGTAGATATTATACAGTGTGTTCCAAAGGAAAGTTCAAGCTACTAGATAACACGCACAAACAGTATCTTTATAATATAATATAGTCATAAAATGTAAAATTGATTATTATAAATAATTAACAATACTGTTTAGCAAAATAATTATATGTATCTACTTAAAATACATTAAAAAAAAATAAATAAATAATTAGATTCCGAATTGTCTTTTGGCACACACTGTGCACACTGTGTAACAGACGGCCGCTAATATTAAAGTTATCTAATAATGGTTTATGGTCGTTTGCTGGGGGGGCCCATAAACGCACACTGTCCGAGCGAATCGGCGCGAAAATAACGAAATCGCATTACCTCCAATCGTTGCAATAGTTATCGTTATTTTTTATTATTTTTTTCAACACTTTTAAGCACGCCATATAGTTATTATTTATTTTCATCATCGTTTATACAGATGTAATGGACAACACAATTGAAAATTTAGAGACGGACTGTTTATAATTTAGATACCTTAAAAACTATGGATAAATATAATATAATATTTTAATTCATGTGCAATTTAATTCTTCAGTAGATATTATTTTATTTATATTATAGCCAAGTTACAAATCAAAAATTAATTTTGTTTAAAAGTCGATATAGTTAGGTGTACCGGTCTGATCGGATAGTGTTCAAGATTCCAGAAATTTTCTAATCTTATATTGATAAGTAATAACGAAAATGGCGGGAAAGCATATTATTGAGGTCCAACATCAGCAGTAGAGCATCAATTTTAAATGATATTCCTCTGAATTTTAATTCTTCGAGAACTGGAACCGAAATCAAAGTCAACCGTTTAGTAACCGAAATATTTTGACATTTTGGAACTTGATCTTAAACAGAATCCTTATTTAATTTTTTGTAGAATATAAATCTAGACCGGTAAAGATATTTTGGAGGGGGGGCTTAAAGAAAATTAAGAATTAAGATAATCTTGGTTCACGCAAAAAATAGCATAGATAAATTAATTAAATGGATTTGGTATTTATCACTCACTGCCTATTACTCAAATATAAAGCACAAAGTGGAAGAAAAACGACCATACTACCATTTAATCCATAAATATTCTGATTTTATTAAAAAATAATAAACAAAAATGCAATAAAAATGGGAGTAATTATCATAAATATGATGGGAAAAACGAGTGAAAAGTTAATTTTTTCTAGTTAAGTTAATCTAAACACTATACAGGAAAAAAGAGCCTATTTAATTTTTAATACTAACATAATTTATACACGTTTATCTATAATTATCGTAGTACAAAAAAATCCGGGTACTGGAATGATATTTTTTATTTGTAATTTTTAAAATAGGAATCGAAACTTTTGAAACCCGAGACCATAACCGTTAAAACCACAAGAATTCCAAGTCCTGGGACTATTCAGAGATTATTTAAACGACTATGGATAGACGCTGAGATTTAAATCGTCTTCAATGACTATGATAATTTTCATAATTAAACTACCTATATATATGTATGTACAGATGTACTATATTATATTACCCCAAATGAGAAATCATGGAAAATTTAGTCTAAATGGGAAACATAGATATAATTTATGATTAATTTTCATCTGGCACTAAATTAGAACTATAATATGTATATAGGGTGCAGTTAATGACCCAAATCACATCCAGTCGTGCCAACGGTCCGGAATATAACATGGTGCGGGCGAATGCGTCATATTGTACAAAAAATCCTATCGTTTATTATTGCAATAGTGTGAATTGATCGAATGAAAACGGTCTTATGTAGGGGAATCTGATAACGAGGATATTGCGAATATCTCGTAAAACCTGTCGGCAACCATTTCGGTGATAAATCTCTCGCGAGATAAATGTTCGACAAACTGAACGCGTTTGCCGGGGAATTTCGCATACGAGGATAGACGAAGCGAAGAATTCGCGTGTATATATATTATATATGTTATTCTATTTTATTTATTTATTATACAATTTTTCGCCATTTACTTTTTTTTCCATTTCCATCTATATATAGATAGATCAATGCGAATTTCCAGTGCCGTAAAGATAGATGTGTCCGCGTTTCCAAATAGACCGTCAAAAATTTATTGCCAAAGACACAATATATAATACAGTTCGACGCCGTGTACATGAATACGGAGTCGTCCATATTATTTCGGAAACTTTAAGAGATCCAATTATTTTATTTTTTGTTTTGTTTTTTTTTTTTTCCGGGGAAATTTATTTCCCTGTTTTAAGTCGTCTACTTCCGTGACTTTATCAGACTTTTGACGTACTATGACGCGAGTTCATTCGATCGAAAAATCTGATCGAGGCGAAGACCTTTGTAAACTGAATGCTACAAAGGTTTTTAGTCAATATGGAAACAGTTCGATGTTATGATTACAATGTATAAAACTATATTATATACTAAGATACGATTTATATTGTTCTGTAATAATATTTTAATATCCTATAGGTCATAATTTGATAAAATGTGATATATTTATTTTAAAATTGTTTTAACAAATCGTTATATATTTATATATAAAAAGAATACTTTATTATATGAATTTAGGTAAAAATTAGTTGAAAAAGTATATTTTATATTATATATAAGTATAATATAATATATTATATGGGAAATGGCTGTATAATTCGAGATTATATTTTTTGTACCATATATGATATGAACAGTACATATATTTCAATTGATTTTAAAATTTTTCTTCATATTATAGTTTAAAAAAATATTTATGTTTGGGGAGTAAAATATGTTCTGTATTTGATTTTATACTGAAACGTATCATCTGTATGTAACCAATCGTTCTATTAATTCTATATAATATAAATTACAATATTATATACGATCATTGTGCATCTAAACTTGTTCCTTTTTAGGACGATTTTCCCGAAATACCGTTTATAGATACTATTATTATCGCTGTGACCAATTGTTGTTGATGTAACATTACCCACGAGTTTACAATCATATCGTTTTAAAAATAAGTAATTGTACTAATTTATAATTGTTTTAGTCATACGTACTGGAATGGAATTACTGATAGGATTACTTTCACGTACCTGTTATAATATACCTAATCATAAATAATGTTTTATAATGTTTTTGTAGTTTCTGTGCCGTAATAATTAAATTAATTATTAAATGTAAAATTTCAAATATTCAGATAGGTAGGTATTTTTTTTTTGCTATTCACCAATATTGTGTACTACCCACATTTAAGATTAAGCATGGTTTCCACTCTACGTATAGTTATTTAAATTAGATACCTATTAAAATATAATATAAATTAATTTGACAATTTAAGACTGATATTGAAATATGTTATATCAAAAATAAATAATTAAATATTAGATAGGTATCTTCTTCTTTTTGCTAATAGCCTTGCCTTGTACTTTCAAATCGTGTTCTCCATTTTTCTCGGTTTACAGCCAATCTTTTCTAGTCTACGTACCGTCTACAGTCAGCTCGTCTTATAATTTCTTCTATATATGCCTTCTTTGGTCTTCCTCTTCCTTTGTATCCATTTATCTGTCCTTCGAATAAGTTAGTCATAAACTAATTGTGCCTCCGTAGGTGACCGACCATTTTTATACTTCCTTCTCTTACGATACTTACGTCGATACAAAATCCGTTATTCACCTACTTGGTTTAACATATCTATGTCGGTTTTCATTTCTGTCCAGTCAATTTTCAATAATCTTTTTCACGTCCACATTCCTATTGCTTCTAACTTCTTCTTGTCTTGTTCAGTGAGGGTCTATTTTTCGTAACTATATAATAGTACTGCATTATACATAGCATTTGAAAACATTTTTCTTCATCATTATGTTAAGTTTTTTATTTGTAAGGAACAGTCCTTTTTGTTGTTTAATTTCTATTAAGCATCTACCATCACTAGTCAGTGTACTTACCAGGTACTTGAATTGTTTGACCTTTTCAAGCTCCACTTGAAATTCAAGGAATTTCTATTGCTTTAGTCACCACCATTGTTTTTGTATTTTCTTTGCATTTATTTTCATTTGATACTCTTGCAGTAATTTAGTAAGGACCAATAAATAATTTTCATGTTTTTTCCAATTCAGACACTAAAGCAATATCATTTGTAAATCTTAAACAGTGAATATTTTCACCATTCATGCTTATACATTTAGAGTTTTTCTTATACTTGTGTATAATCTCCTTTATCTATAAATAAATTAAACAGATATGGGGACAAAGAATAACCTCTTTCTTACCCCTCATTTAATTTTTACTATTTGTTCTATTTTCTGGAATTTCCTTTTTCAAAGTACAACTTTGCTTTTATTAAAGTTTTCTGGAATGTTGCCATCCCTAAACATTTTTTCAATTATTTTGAATAGTATGCAGTCAGTGTTTTTTTAATAATTCTGCTGAGATATCATCCACTTCTGATGCTTTACCTCACTTTAATTTATTTAGTGCTTTAACGAATTGGTTTTTTTTTTTGATATTTGGCCCTTTGTCTTTTTTGTTTGAATCTATTCTATATTCCATATTCATGTCATTTTCTTTTACCAATCTTTCATTTAGGTCTTCTATGTATTCTTTCCATCTCGTCATTATTTCACTTTCATCTAGAATCAATTGAGATTCTTATCCTTAACGATTTTGCTTCTTGGCTTCGGTAATGTTGACAATTTTTAATTATTCATTATTATTTTTCTATTATATTTACTGTCATATTTATACCAATGTTTTTACATGTTTCATCTATCCATGTCTCCTTTTCTACTCTATATTTTCGGATAATAAGGTTCTTTATTATTTTATAATTGTATTATTGGTTTTCTTTAGTTTTTTCCGATATTTTTTGAAGTTCATTATCTCATTCATTACCCGTGGTTTTCTTGGGTTCAGTTTCCTAAATCTAATCGATTCACCAGTAGATTGCCTAATATTGTCAATCATTTCGTTCTTTGAAAGGTCAATTCCAATAGCCATCACTCCTTCATGAACTCTGTTCTAGAATTTTCATTTTGTTTTTTTAATTTTGAGTTTTTCTACATCCCATATTTTACTTTTGGGTCGCATTGTAATTTTCTTGTATGTTAATCGAAATTTGGCCACTACTAGGTTATGATCGCCATTAATTTCAGATTCAGGAAAATTATGGCTAGTTATTATTTGGTTCTTCAAACGGATCTTTGCTAATTTGGTAAAGATTACTATCCCCTGACGCTATCCATGTGTAGTATTTTCTTTTAGATACTTGTATTTCAAAAATTGTATTAGTAACTAAAATATTATCCTGTTTACAAAAATTGACTAATCTGTACTTCGGTTATTCCTTATTCTTAAGCCTTGTTTGCATACTGTTCGATTATCCTATTTTTCTTTTGAAATAGCCCATAATAATTATATTATCTTTGTCTCCAGTTATTCCTAATAGTTTCTCTAGAGTGTTATATACTCGTTTGATTTCATCGTCTTCACTACTTGATGTCTATCTGGATGACTATCATGTTTTCTAGTGCTATCTTAAATTTTATTAGTAGTATTCTGTTATTCACGTGGCAGCTATTTTTTACTCGCAGTCTCCCCATTATTTTTTTAGTAGTATTTCAACTTCGTTTTCTCTTGTTTATCTCCACTATATTATTCTAAGATAATCGCTCTGGAAATCACCATTATCACCATATAGTCAACCTAGTCAACGTCGTCACGTTATAGTAATTTCGCTCCCGTGTTTTCTTCTTCTTTCTTCGGTTGTAGTTAGTTGTTTTTTGCGTTTTTTGTTTCATTAGTTTCTAAATTAGTGCGTGTACAGACTGATGTCGATTTTGAGTTGGTCTGCCTAAAACTTTTCCTTTTAGACGTCTTTTTTGCTTTTATAAGCCTTACACGGCTGCCGTATATAGGTAAGCCATAATTTATTTTTATTGTCCACGTCGTTATCGCATCGATAACAACCCTGGTGC
>JAIPRL010002954.1:0-52387 GCA_025469235.1 Pemphigus obesinymphae | reverse complement strand
CATGCAAGTCCATACCAAAATAATAAACATGAACAGTATTATATACTCTATGATGTACAAAGCATTATTCAATATTTAAATATTATTCGTGTTAACGATCACTTATAGTGGTTACTTATTTTTATATATAACGATTTTAATATTTAATAAAAAAGGAGATATTTATGTTAAAGATGGTTTTTTTTAATGATATTTTTTTAAGGTAATAAAAAAACAAATTGGGTGATTATAAGGTCAGCAAGAGGGGGCTGGGATGGGATACTGTCTCACTAAGAAAAAAAATGTTGGGTTGGCAATTATTTGGACAGTTCAATCAACAAATTTGTGAAAAGCCTTTGTTTTTCTTATTACACTACCGCAAATATTTCATAGGAATGACAGTGATTGAGGAGTGGGCGCAAATTCTGTTCATTGCCAGGGGCGCTATTGGGTCTTGCTACGGCCCTGTCTATAATAAATATATTTTAATTTGATTTTGTTTTGGAATTTGAATAAAATCTAATAAATAATTTAAAATACTTAAAAATCGTTTAGTAATATATATATATTCTAATTTGGCCTTATACAGAACACAATTTTAAAAAATAAAGGTAGATACTTACAAAAAATGTTTTTTTTTTCAATTGAATTAGTGTTCTAATTCAATCTTTTTGGCCCAATTGATGATAGGTACATTACGTTTGACAAGCCGTATATGCATTTTTCTCTACTGTCCATTTATCTCTAAAAAAAAGGTCTATTCCATTATCCTCCCATGATTTAATGATTTATTACGCTTCTCGATTGTCCATTTTCCTCCAAAATTTTTGAAAACACTGATAGATATTTATAATTAATTTATTAGGTACCTACATTTATATTTATTTATATTATATTATATAATTATTATTATTAAACTAATGAAAAAGAAGTAATAATTAATAAAGACAAAAAATAAATAAAAACATACCAATTAATTACTACCTATTTATTATTGTATTATATTTTTATTTTTCCCAAATATTCGTCAGTCGTCATAAATCTAGTATACCTACTTAAAAATGCAATATTGATGAATAATAAATATATTAAATTTCTAAAATAATATTAAAACAAATCATATTTGACTTTTTTTTTTTTTTTAATTGTCATTTTTATGTATTTTGTTTTAGTAAAAGTCTCGATGTAAATAACTAAAAAGTACCTATAGTGTATTACCTATTATTTTATTTTAATATAAAATAAATAAATAAATAAATACTTTTTGTCGGAAGATAATGGACAATGGAGGAAAATTGTATTTTATTTGTAAAGGAGAAAGGAATTTATTTTTATTTATTTTTGGAGAAAAATGGAATCTGATTAAATATAAAATAAGTGGAGGCTTCGCTTCCACACCTTCTACAACCAATTAACAATACTGTACTTACCTATAATACTTTTAATTTTTTTAGTAAAATAAAATTTAAGTTTTAAGTAAATAATTTATGATATAGGTATGGTATACAGAGACGGATGCTGGATTGGTGAAAATTTTCGACCCAGGAAAATGTATAGAATCGGCCCTTTTACAAAACAAAAAAAAATCATATAATATATAGAAAACATAAATGCAAAAAACAAATGATAACTGGGGATGATTGTTAAAACATTTGTAGCTCCTTAAAAATAAATATTTAAATTAATTTAATAAAAATGTTATATGCTTATAGGAAAATACAAAATATTTCCAAAAAGGTTAGGTTAGTTCAAAATTCAAATACCGCTAGAGACAGATCGTCTAAACTTGCATTACCGTAATTAAAATACGACATGTGAACGTATTTATTGTTATACGAATTTCCGAGGTTAGGCTCAAAAATGTATATAAACAATTTAAAAATTAATTAATTTTAGAAAGGTACCTAAATAATAATAAACCTGATGATGACTTACGGTAAAAACTAGTTGTTACCTATAATCTTTTTTCAAATACTCTAGGCACATTTTCTTTTTTATTTATTATTTTTTTATAATAATATATATTTATTTTTATTAATAAATAAAATAAGGTATTATTGTGGATTTTTCTAACGAAAAAACATCTGTTAATCGTTTAAAGAAAAAATTCAAAATGTAATATGTATATACTTATGATGTTATGAGTTATGATCCACATAATACGTAAACTTTAAATTCATAAAAAATATCAATAGTCACGAAAATCAAAGAAATATTTTAAATATCAATTACTCTGTCAAGTGTCAATTATAAATTCAAATTTTTGATTTCGAAGGAAATTTAAAATCTAATTTGGAAACAATGCAATGCCAATATATTTTAAAAGAGACAATCATTTTTATTTTAATATTGGAGTCTATAATTACTTGAAGTAAATAGTAAAATCTGGAATAATGGAACAATATGAAGTACTTATTAGGAATTATAATGTTAATATAGGAGTATTATATAATATTGAATGTTTGAAAAAAATTTAAACTTGAATTTGCATAAATGTTGTCTAAAACCACGTAATGCACAAACATTTAAATTGGTACTCCTACATACAGACATCAAAAACAAATCGATCGTTTAGAACTTTTTAAGATTTTAACTATTATTATTGTTATATTTTAAATGTGAGCAAGACTCGTGGGGCCTGGGAGCCTATAGAACTATAAATGGGGGCCCATTCAGACTCTGGGCAGATGTTGAATATGACTTGCTATATTTATAACTCAAACAGTTTGGTAACTTAGTAATATGCATATTATAAATAAACAAGTTGTCATCATCAAAAGCAATAAATCGATATTATAATGATGAATATTTATACCTAATATTTAAAATATATAGGTAAACAGAATACATGTATTTAATTTATTTTGTGATATGTAATATTAATGATAATATATATAGGTACCTAGCATATTTTAATATTTCCATATCAGATGAAATTAAATAATTCGTTTTTATGTAGATCATTGAAAAACAATTACCTACCTGTAGGCTAGGTATAATATAGATAAACATTTATGGCCTCGGCCATGCGTCTACGACCGGCTAATCTGCCCCCCCCCCCAATGTAATAACAATAATAGAAAAATATTTATGGTTTTTATTTTAATTTAATTTAGTAAATATTTAGTATTATATTGATTTATAAAATATCCCATAACGATTATTTTTTGTCTCTTTCTAGATTTCTTTTCTTGATAGATTACCTATATCATCAGCCTAGATCTGTGATAGAACAACCATATTTTCTCGGGGCCCCTATTATAGTAACCATATGATAAGTGAAAAAGTGTCGAAAAAAATTTATCACATCAGCGTTTTGCAAAGTACGTATTAATTAACGAAAAAAAAAAAAAAACAGTTAAAATTGGTAAGTGAAAAAACGTGTATTTTATATACATAATATTGCGTTCCGATATTATATTAAAGTAGCATAAAAGCTCGATGAGGTTTGTCTTCAAAATATTGTTTTCTATTGATTTACTATAATATGTGTTTTAACTTGAAAACCTCTATTAAAAACCTTTTTATTTATCTTGCGTAAACATGATTTTGAACAAATATCGCGATCACACAAAATTAAAAGTAATAATGACACGACATAAATTATAAATTAGGTACTTTTATTGTACATTGAAACATTCTCATATTTATTGACTTTTTTTTTTAATTGCCATTACATAACTCCTTAAAAATTGGGTATGTGGTATCTATCTTCCTAATATCATTCAACGGTCCACATAAATATATATATATAGGGAGATTTACACTGGAGCATTAACGAGTTAATAAGTTAAAAGTTAAGTTAATTTTAACTTTTAACTTAACTTTTTATATTTAATTTTTGTTAACTTAACTTATTTTTGGTTGTATTAACTTTTAAATAACGAGTTACTTTTAATTAAAACTGAGTTAAGTTAATTTTTAAATAATTAATACATTTTTATTTCAAATTGTGTCTATTGTCAAAATGATTGAATAAAAATAAAGTTGTTAATGTCGTTTCTAATAATTATTATATTATAGGAATTATTTATCAAAAATATAAATAAAACAAGAATACTTATATATTATATAATAATCTCCCCGTATTATTATACTATATATTATATTAGGAATAGGTATATTAGATTTTCCATCAATAAATTATATTTTGGTAGCTATAGGTACTAATTTGCAATGAGCAATTTCCATTTGTTAAAATTTTGAAGAAAAAAGTACCTAGGTACTAATTAAACATATTTATTATTAATTTAAATAGGTAATAATTATTATATATACGTATATTGTAGTATTTTCAATAATATTATGTTAATGGTTTTTAAAAATGTTCAAATTCTTAAAGTGAAAAATAACAGTATTTCCAAAAAGAATAATAAATACTTAATTATATACCAATACCTATATCTCAAATGTTATATTGGCTGATAAAAAAAAAAAAAAAAAAATTAATTAAAGAAAAAAAGTTATTTTTTTTAAACTTAACTTAATCGTTAAGAAAAGAAATATAACTATTAACTTTAAACTTTGGCTATTTTTTTTTTTCTATATTTACTTAACTTAAACTGGCCCAGCATTGCTATATTGTACACAGTATTGTTAAATATATATAATATATATATATATATATATATATTATATATAATAGTGTCCATTGTTTTAAAATATTTGTAGGTATAGGATATTATTGAAATGTTTTAAAAATACATATTGTCTTATTTAATTTTCGAATGCCCTCTGATATATTAAATTTCTCATCTGGAAATATGGTCCGTCTAGGTACCTATACACGCCCTTGGCATGTGAAAATATGAAATGTGCGTATGTGTATAATATATATTAGATATATATAATATACTTTATAGGTACACTGAATTCTCATAGTATATCTAATATACAAATATTTATATGATTAAATTATACGATTATTATGACGAATATATACGTAGTATATTGGTGTATATACTATATACCTATAGATATATACTTGTATATATACACTCGTAGTAGATAGGTATACCCATTGCCCACGCACTGCATATAAATATGCATATATAAATATATGCATGTATAAATATGTCGCGTTCTTTTGAGATTTGTAAATCGTGTGATATTGTGTAGGTATAATGCGACATTATATGTACGTGAGAAAATATAATATTATCCTAGTAGGTATATGAATATTGTACTGCAATATTGTACGGGTAAGTTTTATTGTATAATAAAAACTTATATATTATTATTATTATGTTTTTTTTTTTTTTACATAATAATCGAAAGAAAAAAAAATCATTGTAATACGGTGGAAATATCTATATAGGTACGCATGTACGCAGCCTCTGCAGGGTGGCGTATGATACTCTGTGGTACATAATAATATAATCAATCGAAACCATTGTGTATATATATATTATACCTGATATCGCAGAATTTACGGTATAGACACACACGGATACTATATATTATATAATATGGTCCTCATGAGCAGTATTTACTGTTCGCGATATAATATGTATATTATATTATATTTATATATTATTTTCGAGTATTATTTAGTATATATATATACGTGTGTGTGATATTCATATATATATATATACGGTGTACAGTGCAAAATATGATCCATATTATATGGGAATAATACTCGTATATTATAAATTATATATATTATTGTAATATTTATATACGAACGTCGTTATTTAGAGTAATATATATTATATATATATATATATATATATATAAGTATTTATATAATACAGAATGTATATCTCAGGAAGTTCCAGGCTTAGGTACCCCTCCATGGTCTAGATGGAAAATAAGTTTTCGTTATCATCTATATGCCCCCCCCTTATTTCACGATATTCGAGTTACCATCATATACCTACTACAATAATAGTATAATAATTAAACGAGTAGATATTTGACAGAATAAGGTCATTGAGATGGTATACATATTATGTTATGATCATGAATCATGATATCGATTGATACCAATTTTCATTTTCATTTTTGTAGCACAACGAACGAAAATCAAAAGTCAAATATCGGTATATGGGCATATGGCAGAATTCCCGTTTAAAGTTTTAAAGTCAGGAGCATCATTTGGGGGAATGGAAGGGCGTGCAACAACGGCATCACCTGCACTAATTTAAAAAAGTGGTCTGCCAATGCTCTCTGACCACAAAAAATTAGGGTTACGTTTTTCAAGAAGAGTATAGAATAGTATTTTCGTAGTAATAGTTAGAAAGATAAGTTTTTTGCTTATTTACGTTTTATTAAGAAGTATTTTCGTAGCATTAGAATGTGAAAAATGTCCCGGTGAAATTGTTATAATGCCTAAAAGCTCGCACCCCCTCCCCCCTCCTCCCCAAACAAACTGGAAATGACCCCCCGTTTAAAGTTGGTAACTATTTAAACTTTAAACGAAAATCCTGTATATTATTATTATTATTTTATTCTTTTCAACTTAATAAAGGTAACAATATGGTAATTACTAAGATACAATGCAATATAATACATATAGGTTGATACCCTTCTCTTTAAGCAAGCTTGTGTTGAGAGGGGATCTTCTAACTATATATATATATATATACATAATACTGAAAACTAAAAAAAAAATAAAACAAATTAGCTATTTATATATATATAAAAAGAGAAATGGACAAAAAAAAAACAAAAATAACCATAATTTAGAACAGGTAATTACATGATCACAAACATTTCAATTAATTATAATATTAACAAATAACAATAATAAGTATTTCTGGTAATAATTAGTAATTGCGTTTTAGAGAAATAATTTGTTTAACCTTATAGGTTTAAATAATCTCTTATTGTTAATTAAACGAATTTCCGTAGGCATTTATTAAATATCAATATGGTGCCATAAACGTAGTAATTTTGACAAGTAGTAGTACTGTATTTCGGGATCTTGAGACATTCTATCCTTCTCCATAGATTTTAATTATATTTTTGTTATTATTATTCAGATTATATATATATATATATCTATATATAATTGAATAATGTAGCAATAATCATAAAGTTGATTTATATTATATACGTTGAGAATATCAAATAGTTGTGACGTATTTATACTATTATATCCGTTTAATGCGATTCTTATCAAGTTTCTATGTGTAACATTTAATGATTCTATAGCAGATAGGTACGCTGACCCCCATAATACTATGCCATAAGACAAGACCGACCGAACTAGAGCAAAATATACATTAAGTAAAGTAAATAAATCTAGGATCCTATTTCGTTCTTTAAACACAAAATAAAGCTCCCTCAATCTTTTTATATTTACATTTATTTGTGTTTTCCATTTCATGTCTTCATTAAAAAAATTCCCTAGTATTTGACTGTATAAACACGATTTAATTTAAAACAATCAGAGTCGCAATTTAGATTTCCCATACATTTAGACGAGTGATTTTCTAATGTAATTATTTTAGGTAGAGAAATATTGGATAGAGCAAATGTCATAAAAACCGATTTGCTTGTATTACACGAAAAAGAGTTAGTAGTAAACCAACTTTTTACTGTAATAAAATCTTTTATAGCTGATGACTCCAAGTCAATTAAATTTCTTGTCTTAAAAAATAGTGCAGTATCATCTGCATAAGCTAAAACTTTACCCGTTAAGACTAGATCAAATAAATCATTAATATAAAAATAGAAAATAGTAGAGGCCCGAGTATAGTACCTTGAGGTATTCCGTATGTAGTGAGTTTGATATCACTAATCGAATCATTAATTCTTACTACTTGAGTACGCTCAGATAAGTAAGATTTAAACCAGTCCAAAAATGTGTTTTTACCTATCAGATTTTGAAGCTTATAAATTAGTATGTCATGAGAAACAGAGTCAAAAGCCTTGGCTATAACAATAAATATAGCCAAGCATTTGTCACCTTGATCCAGTGCCTCATATATAAGACTAGAGAGTGAAGTAAATGCATCATGAGTGCCCATATTTTTCCTAAATCCGTATTGGTTACTGTTAATAAAGTTGTTTAGGTTTAAAAAATATTGAAATTGTTTTTTCCCAAGTATCTCAAATATTTTACTTGATATTGATATTAACGCAATAGTTATAGGACGATAGTTAGAAACATTAGTGATATCACTTGCTTAAAAAATAGAAGTAATGACAGATTGTTTGTAAATTTGCAGATAAATGCCTGATTTAAAACTTAAGTTAATTAGATATGTCAAAGGTTTGATAATTAGAGGCGCAATTATTTTAAGTATTTCAGGAGTAATATTACCAAATCCAGCAGATTTATCACCCTTTAGTTTTATAATTGCATTAATTCCTTCAATCTCTGTAAAGTCATTAAGCATCAAGGTGTTTAAATTAGCGTTGTAGTCTGTATGTTTATTTATAGCATTTTTATAATTTTTAGTTTTAATTGATAGAGCAATATTAGCACCTACCATTGAGAAATATTTATTAAAAATATTTGCACATAATGTTGGCTCCTCAGTGATATTAACTATTTTATTGTCAAATTTAATAACATTACTTACGTTTTTCTGTTTCTTATTTTTCTCAAATATGTCACCAATAGTTTCCCATAGTTGTTTAGTATCATTCACATTTTTATAAGAGATGTTTTTTTCAGACGTTTTTATTGAACATAATTTATTTTTATAATTTTTGTAGTACTTAAATAATTTAGAATCAGGGGGCGAGTTTTTAGCTTTAAGACTTAATTTATCTCGTTTTCTAATATAAACTAATAAACCAGCAGAGATCCAGGGTTTTAATATTCGTTTGTTAGAACAAGGAAAATAATTTTTATAAGATAATTTTGATTCAGAAATATAATATGTAATAGTATTATAAAAATTATTTGCACATTTATCAACATTTAACTCATTTAATATATTATCCCAAGTAGCAAGTGTTAATTTAGAAAGTAATAAGCTCCATTAATTTTTTTTTAAATTGTTTGCTTTATCTGATTTATAATTAGTATTTTTTATCGTTAATCCAATAGTGTATAGTGATCTGTAATATCAGAGCAATATGTACAATTTTCAACATTATTAATATCATTGGTTCTTATAAAAATGTGATCAATACATGTAGAACTGTTATCTGTTACTATGGTGTAATTAGAATTACATTGGTAAAAACCTAATTCAGCTATGCAATTTAAGTACTCTATCTTATTATTGTCATTATTGTTATGAGAGATATTATTATTTAGGTCTCCTATAATGATTATATTGCTCGAATTATTCTTAGTTAAGATTCATTTTATATTAAAAATAAAGTCAATAAAATTATTGCTAGGGCTTCTGTACAAAGCAATTATTTCATATTTGATGCAATTACCAATTTCAATATGTAAACAGTTACAATTGTTAATAAAATTTCAGTAAAGTCATAGACTTGATGTCTATTATTTACATATACAACTATCTCACTGTTTTGGTTAAATAAATTGTCTTTCGTCTTAATAACATTAAAATTTTTTTTTCAAAATGAATAACACTACTAAGAAGCCAAGTTTCGGTTAATACTTTACAATCTATTGAGTTTACACTTTCATTTATCAAATAAAAATTCAGAAATTGGATTGGTCATCTTTGCGGATTAAGATATCATCTTCATTTGTCCATATATATATATATTTATAATGCTTTTCTCTTACAGCCTCCTTAGTTTTGTATAGTAATTGTCTTCTGATCTTGGTTAGATGTTCATTTATATAAATTCGCACAGTTGGGGACCAATTTTCATTAATTTGGTTAGCAAAAAAAAGATAGGCTTCTTTTACATTTTGAGACGATATTAGACTTCGTATATTTATGACTTAACCATACTAGTATTTTTGAAAACTGGCTATTTTTTATAGAAATTCTTACAGCTTTTTCTACTTCACTGTTAAAATTAAGTTTGACACCAATTTATTTAACAATTTTAGCACAATCTTCGTCTTTGGAAGTAGTATACCAGATACCTCAACCATTTTTTCGAACGACTTTTGTTCTAGGTCGTTAATTTTTAATTTAAGTTGATTTATCTCTTTCGTTAAGTTTTTATTAATATCAGAAATTTTACGGTTCTCTTCTCTTATTTCCTTCATTTCGTTTAGTGATTTCGATACAGTGTTATTGAATTCATCAAATTTGTTACTCATAAAATTAACTGATTCAGTTAAGCTTTGTTTGTTTGTCTGTCGACACGCCTGATTCACAACCAATTTTACAACCCGAACAGACTAATTTAGATTTAGAATTTTTTGTCATTTTAGTAAATTTTGTTTCATTGCAGCCCTGGCAGTAAAAATTGAATGATTTTTTACACGTGAAACAGTGTTTAAGCAGTCATCTTTTATTATGTTTTCAGAACATTTATGACAATTCACGACGGTTAATGTCTATTCGAATTTTAGAATTAACAGTAATTAATGTTATTAAATTTACGACAATTAAACACTACTACACAGATAAGCGACGGAAACCGACTATATTGTATAATCGACCAAACGAATCGAAGACACTATTCACTCAATTTACCTATATACTGCATTTAAAAACTTATATACCGCACACACACGTATACACGGTATTATAGCTGTGTGTGGTCTTTATCGTTATCTATAGAAATTATCGGAATAAAGAAAATTTATTTTCCGACCGAGTTATACCATTGATTATATAATATATTATATATATATATAATCAATGGTTATACATTTCCATACTTGGTACATTTTATGGTATAATATGCACCCTATATACGAATGCACGCATATTATTATTATAGGTTAGGTATAGTATATCTGTAAGAGTTATATTTGTATATTTGTATATAAATACCTACATGGGCCAAACGCGAGTAGGATTTTCGGGATTACGAATACGTGTAAGTATATAATATAACATATAACGATATAAGGGGGAAAAATACGTTATATATTTAGATATAAATAGAGGAACACGTCACGTATTATATGTGGCTTATTTATTTATTTATTTATTTATTTATTTATTTATCATGGTTTCAAACGAATATCATCTATACATATCTTTTATATTTTAGAGCTTCATTTTTTTTTAAATTCCGAACAATCTAAAATATCACTATTATCAGGGATGATGGACCATAACCTTGCTATACACAATAATAAGAGATTATATACGCGGTTCCCCAGTGGCTGTTCGCGGTGTTAAAAGTAGGTGGTGTGCAAAATAATAATTAACAAGCATTAACTACTAAGTAATATGTTTTTACTGTTTGAAATTAATATATCGTATTAGTATGTAAATCATTAATAATTGTCATTAATTAATCACAGACGTAAATCGTTAAAAATTTTGTTAATTTGTAATTTGTATTATACATATGTAAAATCGAGTCTTCACCATTTAAATTCAGCAAAAACGTCTATAACTTCATTAGATATTAAAATCAGCAATATTGATTGAAGTTTTTTCCGGTTGATAACATCGCTAAACTTGATAGTGTATCTTGGTCCATGGTATTACGTAACAATGTTTTTATCCATTTTAATGTTGAAAACACCTTTCAGATTCCGCTGTAGACATAGGCATTGTTTTTATTATTTTTAATAGTTTCACACACTCAGCGAATGTATTTGCAAGGTTTTCCGAATTTCAGAACGCGAGTGAAGAACCGTTTCAGGTGTATTTCTAAACTCACACCTGCTAACAATTATTTGTAGTTCAGTTTTAAATTTTTTGTCGTCAAAATATACATTTGTCGTTTGATTAAAATATTCTTCGGGGAATGTTTAAAATATTTTTTTCAACCAAAAATAAATTTGCCGCTATGAGACGGACCAGTAAAATCGAATCTTTCGAAATCTTTTAATTTTAATTTTTCCCTCGTTTGTATGATAAGAGAAATTCTTTTTTAAATGATTTTCTACCGAATTAATTTTTAAAGAAAAATCGAAAAATGATGTGTTAAATCTAAGAGAAAAGAAAATTCACTATGACAGGTAAAATATGTATATATAATATATTATATATACATTTATTATGAAATAATATCGATCATTCGATAAAAAAAATCAGAATACAAATGAAAAAACATCGAAATTAAACGCAGATAACGTTATTTTAATAATCGGTTCGCAGTAGTGGCCGAGTTGTATTGTATTTCGCCATCCCATCAGTTATCCTCTACTCATAAACTATACTGCCTTGCAGTGCTACCACAGTGTTGCACACCGATTGGTGTGTGCATATTGCATAACTTTTTTTATTTTAGGAGCAATAATAATATGTTCACTACGTCATAATAGTTCTTTACCTACCGAAAAGTATATATATATATATATATTTTTTAGGACTACGAACGATTAGATTCTAAAAAAAAAAAATATATAAAATATCGTCTTGAGAAAATGGCACGTGGTGCGATTGCATCTGCTCGCCTTGGCATGAGCCACCACTGCAGTTCCCTCCTTCAAGATATACAGTAGCCACGGGCACAAGGGTGAAATAAATTGTAGACCCATTATTTCCTTTATAGCTTTATAGCGAAGAATCGCTCCGAATTTAAAATAACTACAATATTGTTTTTCTCGTTTTTTTTTTTTTTTAATTTCCCCATCCCCCTAAAATTCAATAATTTATCTTGCATGAAAATTTGGTCATGAAATTTAAAACGTATAAGTTTTAATTTTATACATTTTAAACCATATATAGTATCCAATATCTACATTTTTAATAATAGATTTTAGTGATTACATTATGGATAGCGATCTTTTGGTGGCCATACAGGAGACTAAGTATTGAGAATCGTTAAAATAGCGATCATAATAAATAGAGATGTGTAAAAATAATTATCGCTATAATGCTTTTTTAATGGTTTGTGGATAATGATTTTAACCTCGCAAAGTTATAATCGTCAATTATTAGGTAAATATATATTGTTATCAAGTTGGTGAAACTGTAGAATTTTAATTATTTTTCCTATGAAATTGGTTTTTCTTATTTTTTAAAAAAATTAATCATTCGTTTTTTTTCTATTTGTGGTTTTATTTGAAACAATAAAATTGTTTGGACTAAATACCTATACTATATGAATGAACACGAAACTATGGTAAGTATTAATTATACTTTTAAATATAATAAATAATAATATCTACCTACTTTATATTTATATAAATGAATAAATGCCGAATGCTAGTTGTACATTGATAATAAATAGGTATTACAATGTGTGATTACAATTATAACCAAATTTAAAATTGCTTTCTGATATTTTCTTACACATAATAAAGGACACCAAAATGTCACAAAACTAATAAATAATTTAACTTTAATAATATATAATAATAATTACAAGTATTATAACCATTTATTATCATTATTTTATTGGAAGCGATTGATAACGTTTCTAAAAATGACATCGATGTACGAATAACGACTAGTTTTGAAATGTATTATTAATTTTATGAACGATCGCTATATTTCACAAGCAATTGTCAATACAACTAAAGATCGTTATTTTTAAAAATATTCTCAATACTTGGCCCCATCCTGAATAGTCCATTTTATATCATATCAACCAATGGTCAATGCAATAATATTGTAAATTGCACTTTATAGTGTATCAAAATTTTCTTATTAATATAAATAATATACCATCTAAATTGATAAATGCAACAAGTACTGAAGTACTTAATACCAAAATCGTACTCACGACTCGTGTACATGACGAGTATTATATACGAATATCAATTAATCGTAGTATCCAAGAATAGCTGAATATGCTGGTAAAATTTATTGTGTCCACGACTCGTGTATAATGATGATTAATAAAACTAATTAATTACACGAATAATATCTATTGTCTCTTCATCACGTGACTAGTTACCGTATAGGTACGGCAAATATTCACCGTGTCGCGGGAACGCTATCACGGTTATTATTTACTGATAATAATCTCTTTGACTCTTTGAATCACTTTGTCACTTTTACTGACAATTTGCGGGAAGAAGACGAGTAACGAATACCGAGTAACGAGTAACGAATATCACAATTTCCACGACTCGCGATGTTACACAAATATCGAATATTTGTCGAGTACACGAGTCGTATACGGCTTTAAGCATGCATTAAGTTATAGTGTCTGTTTGAATGTTAAGTTAAAATATAACTTATACCTTATTTCCAATACATATTTGGGCAGGTACCTATTAAATACCTGTACGGGCCTGGCCTGAAAATATTTATCGGGCTTCGGGCCGGACCGGGCTTTTAAAAATGGAAAGGTTTCCGGGCTGGGCTGGGCATTTTTAATTATAAAAAAAAAGTACTCGGACCGGGCCAGGCTTTTCAGAACAATAAAATATGCGAACTGGGCTTTTTAATTTCAAACCAGGCCGGGCCCGGGCTTATCCGGTCTTTATTTTCAACAAAAAATATCTATAAAATATAAATATGTTTTATAGAAATGTCAAACATAATATGATAATTGATAAAAAAATTTTTCGTGTGCTGTCTTTAGACACTCGTGTTATTTCGCGAGCTTCACAACTAAATATTTTTTGTCCGTTGGGCGCTTTCCTCTCGATTTCCGGTGGACAATGTACTCTTGCCAGGTGCACGCCACGGTTATTATTAATATTTATTATGAATAAAAAACAATCTTGGCTATATTTTTTTAAAATTTCGAAAGATGATTGAATTCTTTAAATGGGTTCTATTTATTACAATATTTTAAACATTTACTAGGTGAGGCTGAGATTCACTTGTTTCATCAGGCGATCCGCCACTAGAGTAGCACGGTTGAAATTTGAATCGCACAGCGATCTACAGACGCGTGCATAGAATCCGACCTTCAAACTGACAATAATATTTTAAACATTTTTGAGATTTTTTTTTTGTTCGGAACGGACGGGTTTAATGATAAATACTCGGGCCGGACCGGGCAGGACTTTTATTATGAAAACTCAGGCCGGGCCGAGCCGGGCTTTCTTAAAACAAAAAGGGTTCGTTTAAAGTCGGATAAATTTTGAAATATTATTTTCGGGCAGGGCCGAAAAAAAATTCAGCCCCTGCAGGTCTCTAGTACTTATAAATTATAACGAACAAGAGTTTGTAGAAATAGTATCTTTTTGGTTATTATTTTATTACTACTTTTTTTTAGTAGGTAATATTATGAGAAAAAAAAATACATTTTGAATTAATTTATCTAATATAATATTTAATACTTTAAAAATATTAACATGTAAAATATAGATAGTGTACTAATACGTACTTTAATTTTTAATAAAATAATACGTTGCCGAGAAGACATTTGATTTTTATATATTTTTATATGTGCCATATATCGTGGATATTATATCTATGATCAGTGTTAAGCTATCTATCTAGATAGTTATTTACTGATCTTTTATCTTATCTAGATAAATAATGATAAGTTATCTAAGCAATTATCTTAGATAAAAATGTAATTTGTTTAAGTAAATTTATTTAGATATTTTAATTTTTCATCATAGGAAAATAATATATTATAAAATACGATTTTTTTTTTTTTAATTGGGTTCCATAATTTAAATAAATAATAATACAATGATGTAATTTTTAATTTATAAAATATATAATACGCCGTGTTCGCTCTATTATATATTTGGGTGTTGTAATTTTGTAAATTTTTCAAATAATATTGTATACATCATCATATGAAATTGTATTTAATTTGTGTTTTCCTGAGATATGCTCCGCGGTTATTTCTATGAAATATTTATACCATTGATATCGATTATTTATAAAGAACTCTATAATTTATTTGTGTTGATACTAAATAATAAAATTATACAATTTTTATAATATATTGATTTTCGATGTAAGATTCAGATCATAAATTATTACATGGTAGCTATAAATATAAAATATTCTTCAAAAATAGTATTATCTTAATTTATATATATAATTATTAAATAAATAAATTGTTAATATCTAAATCTAAATATTGAATTGATTTCTTAATTCGCCAAAAATATAGCTTAAATGACAATATATAAATTACATAAATTAATTATAGGTACCTATTTCAAATGTCAACATTTCCAAGTTTGTATAAATAAAATAATCAGTCGTTAATATAAAGGCACAGTAGCAGTATAGGTACATATATAATATAATATAATATTATATCTGTACGAATGATATGATTTATTGCTCACATCTAAAATTCTAAATTTTCGCCCGTTATACATTAATTGTAAAACCCATAACGTCGCAGACTGAGATAACAAAATATTATATGGAATAAAGTTGATACCGCCCACAGATAAACAAAAATGGGTACAGTTACATTGTTAAACCGTTAAACCACCAACATAATACGTGAATTATTCATTTCAGAAATATCTGGAAATTTATTTTTTCTTGACAATTATTTCGTCTCACAATGTCTACGTTTTTTTTTTTTAAATTAAAAATTATCACTATTAGTAATAACTAATAATAATAAGAATAATAATAATTATTAATTAGTCTTATTATAAATTATATAATATACTCAATACCCGCGGATATTTAATATTCTGTTACATATTATGTTAAAATTGTCATTTGGACAATTAGTTTTTAAATGTCTCTGGTTTTTTTTTAAATTTAAAATTATCACTATTAGTATAATATAGTAATAATAATAATAATTAGTCTTTTACAATTATATATACGCACTCAATACCCACGGACGAAATATGTAAATGGTAAATTTTAATGGTTTTTTTTTTTAGTGAATGCCATATAATTATAATTAAACGTTAGATATTAATATTTTATAGTTAATTTTTTTAAAATATTTAAATGTGTTTGACTCAGCTATAGATAATACAGTATCTTATATTATAATAAATTGGGTTTGACGGATTCGTGAATTGATTTCAGTTACTAGAAACTATAGAATATGTATAGGTAAAGTTTATATAATAGTTTTTTTTATCAATATTATGTTTGTTTTATGTGTACACTGTACATGTATAGACTATAGTACCTATTCTACGATAACTACCTAATAATTGTAAAATCTTACTATATTAAACAAAGTTTTAATTAAAATATTAGAAATATCAATCAATTTTTTTCATGTATTTTATACTGTGTACCTATGTACTATATCCTGTAAAATGTATAGGCTATATATAACTATATAACTATAGTTAGCGATTTCATCAATAATTACAGTATATTATTCATACGCTAATCTATTTTAAATTCTGACCAGAGCGAGGAAGCTATAGTGGTTTTAAAATAATGATGTTAATTTATTTATCAGAAGACTTTATACAACCGTTACACGTGATTTTCGGTAGCAAATTTTATTTAGTTGGTATTGTTGGTAGGTGATTTGAAGAGGTAGTTTTTCGACTTATTGACTTTTTGTTTAATATTATTAAATATTATACAATAAAAGGTCAATTGATTAAAATCAGAAGCATCTGCAACATAAAGGATTTTCTCTCCTTATTATATATATATAATATATATATATATATATTATATATTTAAGTAATTGAATATGTATTTCTTTACAATAACGTTGGGTTACATATTTTCGAGAAAGCATAGTTAAGTAATACATTTACTCCTGTTAAATTAATTATCGAGGAAGTTGTAGGTGTAGACCAAAATATAGATTTTATGTATTTTTTTTAAAATTACTGATAAGTGGTCAAAAAGTGTTTTTAAAACTTTTGGTATCTTGTTAATTACACGTCAATACGTCAATTTATCAGTGCTACTGTAAATAATATGTACATTTCAAGTCTTTTACATTATTACTTTCTGATTTATTATAAGTTTTGGTCGTTTTATTATATAGATTTCCTGTTCACTTAAGAAAACTACCTATTGGAAAAATTGAAAATTGACTTCTTTAAAGAATCAACTACAATAAATTTTCCATCAGAAAGTTTAAACTCATTTAACCTAAACTAAAATGTGAATAAAAACGATTTTAAACAACAACGGAAAATCTAAAATATATCTAGTGGTTAGTGGTGGAAGTAGAACGCAAATTGCCATTCTACTAATAATATTAAATGTAAACAACTATCTAATAACTAAAATTTATCGATGTCACATTGATTTCTCCAAGATTTTACCATTCATTTAGGCTTTAATCATTCATGAATATAATAAAGATTATTCATTACCTATGATACCGATATAATTTAATAAGTTCAACTATTTAAAATTCTATAACATGATTTTTATTTAAAGCCTATTATGCAAAAGACAAAAAAACATTAATTTTCCCAATTTCATTATTTTGATAAGAAAGAACTTTGAAATTTTTGAAAAATGTTAAATAAAAATTAAAACAGACGCTGCGTTCATTGACAAATAAATAAGGAGGTACGTTGTTATACATGAAAAAATGAAGAGTAGCTCTGTCCTTCTACGCCCCCTCCCCCCAATCTACCACTGTATTTGTAAATTATAAATATACCTATAAATAATATTCATAGAATGGCAAGTTAATGAAAAAAAATTTACCTACTGAATTTCATCCAAAGCCTTCAGAGTTCAATTCAAAGCTAGTAATATAGTTAACAAACAATTACTTCAACTTGTCAAGTTTAAAGTTGAAATTGACAAAAATGAGTTAATTTTTATAGAATAGGTATTAAATCTAACCTTCAAAATAATTTGAAAAAAAAAAATCATTGTATTTATACAGTATACATATATTATTATTATTATTATTAATTTATGAAGTGTTAAGGCGATTCGGGAAATCGAGTTGGGTGGAAATTGAGGACTACTAGAGTGATCCACCATAAATTGTTGGGACAGAAAGCTAAGAAGAATAAGTACCTAGATTATTACGAAGGGTCTTATAATACTGTCCACGTAGTGTATTGACATTAAAATTAATACAATAATAATTAGTTTTGTTTATAATTACTTGGATTATATTCACACACTATATGTATAGGTATACTTGGATTTTGATTAAAATATACGTATAAGACTCTCGCGAGAACTGTGTATTAACATAACGGGATGATTATAAAAATTAACTGTAAAAATATTAGTTCATACAATGAAAATTTAAACCAGTTTAGAAACGTTATAGTTATAATGGCAAAATAAATTAATTAATTTACTTAAAAAGTTTTTAAAAAATTAACTTTTAAAATGTTTTTAATTAATGACTTTAAATATATTTTCTATATTAACTATAGTTAATATAGATATATATTTTTATAATAATTTAAAAATAAATAATTTTACAATATCAGCTGGTACCTACAGTATATTTGATAAAATGTATATAAATATAGTAAATATTGGTACGTACTACGTATAGGTATAGGTATATATTAGCGATTGGTCGAACTGTTCGAATTTTGAACTGAATTTAATAGAACCTAGTGTGACACTATCTGTCCAGAATTGTTCAGTGCACATTTTAATTATTCTGTAAAATGTATATTATATAATATACATAATATATTACATGTATTCTAGTTTAGGGACTAAGCAACTATATAGGCGTAAATTCAATTTATAATGTACGGGAGTCCGCCGTCCGGTCGATCGAAACCACGCCGTAAACTCAACATTCGCGGATATTGCAATCACTTAACATTAATTACAATTAACTTATCGAACAATAAATACAAAATATATGAAATAAACTTTTGATAAAATTCCCGTATAACTATTTGTCGCCTATAATAGAAATTCCAAAAATATAATATTCACCGGCTATATATATATATGAATTTATAATAGTATATGATTAAGTATCGCCTGCAGATGTGTAAAGCCTGCAGGATTTTTTCCATTGGAAGGAAGGCTACACGCCATACGCGGTTATAATTAGCCCACTAAAGTATATTTTTTAACACGACGTATGCATTTTTCATAAATATAGTTATAAAGTATTGGGTGTTATTAATTATACGTACAGTATACACCTCCCCCCCCCCAAAAAAAAGAAAAAAAATTATATATAGGGTGATTTTTTTCCTCATGAGCCGGGTCGCGCGGCCATATCTTTCGAGAAGTATAAATAACTATTGTGAAATTATTTTCAGAAAGTTTTTTTTCTATACCTAATTCTATATTTTGTTCATAATTTAAATGGTTTTATCCTCTCTTTGTTTGTAAAAACTATATTAAACTTTCAACTTTCCACCGGCAACCTATGATTTAAATTATAAATTCTTACAGAATATATTTTAAAAGAGAATTTACATGTTTCGATTCTTGAAATTCGATAAATTCGGTAAATATTTCCCGAGTAATAATAAGCATTTAAATTTATGACCGTGGCGAATTGTAGAAGTACAATTGTAGCGCGTCATTTTTAACATATTTTACGTGCTATTACAGTATACTTCTGTTCTCCACCGCTTTTTAATTGAACACTTATATTACTCAGGAAATATTTATTTGATTTAAAAAAATCAAAACGTGAAAATGACTATAAAAATATATTCTATAAGAATTTATAACTTAAATCATATAGCTAGTTGATGTTTTAAAATAGAAAGTTGTTTAATAAACAAGAGAGGTGGATAAACATTTTTAAATTATGAAAATACGAGTTTATATATATATATAAAATTAAGTGTTCAAATAACTTTCTGAAAAACATTTCACAAAAATAATTTATACTTCCCATAGTATATAGTGTGGTTCATGATGAAAAAATTACCCTGCATATATGTTGAGTGCGTTCTATATGGAAGGTTTTAAAATTTTGTTATATCTATTTTTGACCTTCAATTTGAGACACTGAGTTATGTCCCTTTTTTTAAGGAGTGTCAAAAATCTTATCAAGGGTGTTTTATTAGCCTATCTTGGCTATGCTTTTGCTATATTATAACCTATAGCCTATAAGGTCTACTGCATGTATACGTGATGAAAGTAATATTTAAGTATTATAAACTAACTATAAATTATATTGTATGATGGATATATTATAAGCGTTAAGAGTGAAATATTATAGTAAAATACCTGTATATTTAAAGCGCATAGCAAATTAATTATTTTTTTTTCTATGAATATTTAATATTTATGTATTTTTTTAATTACTCGAAACAACATTGATGACGTTCTCACATAAAATAAATTAATGGCATTAAGTATATTATGACAATATATAGTACCCATAGTACAATAATATTCTTCTATATTATGTTATCAGTGAGCATATATGATAGGTTTATTATATCGTATACAATAATTATAATAAACCTTGAAAATAATTATTATTTCCTATTCAATATGAAAATACTATTATACAAAAATGTACAAACAAATTAACGAATATGTAATATTATAATAATGATAAACGGTCATTATGGGTGTTATTGATAAAAAAAAAAAAAAAAAAAAAAAAAATCAACATCTGAAACTGATGTATCTGCTGACACTGCAGTGATAGGTACTTACGAAATAATAATATAGACATTAAATTGTAATTAAAATCAGACTATAGTCAGTGTACGAGTACAAAATGTAGAACACGCATATTTCAATATTACCAAACTTAATCAAAATCAATTACTGTTTTTATTTGTATTAAAATTATAATATATAATTAATGATCTATATGCCTGGGAAAATATTTCAATATATATATATATATATATATTAATTATTGCATATTATTTTAACGTTATAACATATTATATCTACACAATATCGTATAATATACTGATGTACGTGTATAATATATTTTACTAAATATAATACGATATAGTGTTAGTCATTGTAGGAATGCTGATAAAATTAATATAACACTGCATATAGTATATACAACTATTATATATAGCTGCGTATAATATCCACATAGGTATACCTTCACAATGTTTATGTACAACTGACGATAATTAAATAGTTTTTTTTTTTTTTTTTTTCAGAATAGGTATACTCGTGATTTTCACTTCACACGCTATAACAATGAAAAGTCCGTTTTTTTAATTTTAATGAACATCGAACATGATTTTTTTGTTTGAAAAAAATGTAGGTGTTTTAATTAACATATTAACATTTTACAAATGAGAGTGTATATTATATAATATATATAGGTACTTACATATATTACACGAGTAGTATTTTATATTAAAATTAAAATAATAAAATGCATTATTGTACGTTTATATATACCTATATATATATTAAGTGTAATATTTAAATTTTATAATATCGTCACTATAATATTATGTTCAAGAATATAATATAATTATTTATGACTTATAAGTACCTACTTGTTTTTACTAACTACCGTTTAAAAAATAAAAGCAAAATAATATTTTTTTAGTAAACACAATTAATTACCAAAAAGTATATACATAATATATATAGTTATATGAGACTATACTATAATATAGTAATTAAGTACAAACTGTTTAGTAAGACATTTTAATTTTAGAAACACTAATTTATACCTATACATAATAATCAGGGACGTCCCGAAGATTTTTTTTTTTTGGGGGGGGGGAGGAGGGGTGAAAATTTATATAAAAATTTTATAATACTTCTTTTCAAAACATAAAATAAGCAAAAAAAAAACATATATAATATATGTATATATAATTGTACACATAACACGTAATAAAACAAACTATATTGTACTATACACTGAACCAAATATCATTGGTCGAATTAACAATATGCAATAATCAAATTTTAACAAAGGAATATTTGTTAAAATAATACAATTTTTATTATTTTAATGTATATATTGTTAAATTAATAAAAATGAGTTTACAATAACAAATTCTTTTTGTAAATTTTACAAAATATATGTTATAATTTAATAAAAACAATTTGTTAAATTAATACAAATTTTATTATTACAATAAAATATGTTAATCGAAAAATATTGTGTTTAAATTAACTATTTTGATTAACAAATGGGTGTTTGTTTTATGGAGAAGAAGAAAGAAAGAAACACGAAATATTTATAATTGAATTAACAAAATATTTGTTAATTCAAATAAATTTATACTCAATTATTAGACGATTTCACCCAAGACATTGATAAAAGATATGGTTAAATCAATAATACGTTTTGTTATTTTACTGTTAAATTAACAAATATTTTATTTCTAAATGAACAAACATTTTATTGGACGTATATATTAACAACCGTATTATTAAATGAATCTATAATTTTATTGAAATCACAGATATATTTGGTTCAGTGTATGTAGGACTCGCTCACGTTTTCCGCAGTCCCTGCCGACGAGGACACCGAATGATTATTATAAATTCCTGGATTCATATACGAGACGTCTGACGCAGTGTCGTACGCACCAGTGTGACGCGTGTTAATAATTTTCTATCTATATAATACAGGTATAAAATGTGTAATAATAATAATAATAATAATAATAATAATAATAATATAATCGATATCCCTATATATGTACAATATTATACATACATCACCTATATAGAATTTATACATAATGATCGCTATTTGTGTATAGCTATATGCGTATAGCGTATTACTTATGCATTAAATCAGGAATTTCAGCGCTATATCGAAATATTTGTCAATTCAACGAGATTATTTGCAGAAATATATTTATATATGATTTATATTATATGATATGTATACCGCGGTTATATAATGTCGGTAGCACCTACACGTTGAATAAATATTTTAGATTCAATCATTATCCCGTATCCTATAGGGACCTCGGCGACAACACAACAAAATTTGACGTATACCCTGCACGGATCAACGTGGGAGCGCCGTATTGAAGTAGGTAACATGGGACGGGGGAGGGGAGGTTTGGGGCCCACGCAACATTATATCATATAAGTTGGTAAATTATATATATATATATATATAACTATATAATTATATAACCATTATATATATATATATATATATGTGTGTGTGTGTATACACCTAGTTATCAATTATCGATTATCGGTGGTACGCACTCCTATCGCTAAAACTAAATATATCGTATTCGAGATGAGGATTGAAAATCCATATTCAGAAAATTTAGCCGTAATATGTATACGGATCAGTAAGACAATTATAAATATACGCCGAGTTGGTTTTATGTAAATTTAAAAATCAAGAATTTTCGCATTACCTACCTTAAGAGGACGTTGTACCTACAAATTTGACATTTTCAATGAAAAACTTGCACTAGAATTTTTCATTTTTATCATCTTATAAACATACCCGTATTAGAAACACGAAACAAAAAACAAATTATACCTGCTAGAGCAATATTATATATAGCGACCTACGAAGCCTTTTTTCGATATATTCATTTTTTCAAGATATACTCGTATAGTCAAAAAGTATAAAAATGCACATATTAAAAATTAGATCACTAGATAATTTTGTTTTTTACAATTTATTTTTTATTTCATCTATATCGTACTTACACAACAATAAAAAACGGTATTGACACGAGACTATTTTTTAATTACTTTTAAAATATATTTATATGTATTAAAATTGTTAGATTTTCATTTTTCTTAAAATTTCATAAAAATTGCCTATACAAAACCCCTTGAAAATTGGGTGTGCGACATCCTCTTAAGAAACTTAAAATAAATCTGTTGGTAGATACTTACAATCACTATACCTATAAATATATATACAGTATATTTACAATTTGAAAGCAAAGATAAATCATTGTATTCGAAAGAAGCAATTCTGAGCAAAGTTCGGTATAATATTATTTAAAAAAAATAAAAACAACCGGTAAACATGACATCTATATTTATTATATTCCCATTTATAAAAATTTTCCGTTATAAAAAGTAGTTTTCTTTTACCCTTAACAAAGCTACTAGAATAATCGAATAATGACTTCTTTAAAGTAGGTACAAACTAGTACAAATTTGATATAAAAAAATCTCTTCACTCAAAAAATTCTGCTTGACTTTTTCTAACCGAAAAAAATGTATTCAGACATAAAAATTAAATTTAAAAAAAAATACATAATTATAAAACCAAATACATTCATCGATTTACATAGAATTAAAAATTAGATCTCTATAATATAATATGATACCAAATAAATATATGTTTGGTTTAAATTTAAATATCTATAGATTACAAGAAAATATATAACATTATACTATACCGAAATTGGTAACCACGACCACATTTATTATCTGTAATTTTCCAATTTACAACTGTTTTTCATTGTAAATTTATAATCAGTGCCTGTAGTACCGTATCAGTACAGGTAGTTTAAAGTTTCACCAATTCTACTAAATTTTATGACAGATATTTTTCTAAAAATCAGATTTACCAAATGATTATTCTTAACTTTTTAAAATTAAAAATATTTGAATATAAAATGTTGAAAATAATGTATTGTTAGGAACGATCGTTGAAACATATTACAAATAGGTACTTACTAGGTACCTACAATCTACATCCAATAAACTGCACGCATATTCACATATATGATATTATCTTCCTCTATAAAATAATTAATTACCTACTCTTTAATGTTTGTGACCATTAAAAATGCAACATTATAATTATATGATACTATAACTTATAAAATGGAAAAAAATATAGAAACATTATGGCCACCCATCCAATGACGTTTCCACGGAAAATGAGTCTGGGGAAATTCTTACGAGAACTGTTATATCTTATGCACTGCCCTCAATGTTCGGTGCATGCAATTATAAGTTAAACACATACCATGGTATGTGTTGTAACTTATAAGTTCGAATTATATTACTTTTGAACTTATGATTTATATAAATTATATTATTGAATAGGATTATAAGTATTGCCTATACCTATAGGTTATATAGGTATTAATATTTTATTTTAAATCTTTTTTGTCAGGAATTCAATATTTTTGAACATTAATAAAATATGTAATATCGTTATAAAACCAATAGATTCCTTGCTACGCTCAAAATCTAGAAAATATTTAATGAATAGGTCGGTAACAACGACAACTCTGACAGTTATTTTCTAATTTATAATGATTTTTAATTATGATTGGAAGTTTTCCTTTACACTTAAGAAAACTGCTCGGTATTATTATATTATGTAGGTATACCATTAACTTGTAAATTAAAAATAGCTTTTTAAAAAAATGCAAAAATTATGGTCACACATCCAACGAAGAATAATATTAATGTAATAATATTTAATGGTCCTTAGGGTTCGGACAAAACTCCACGCTCAAACACAATATAAATATTCTCATATTTTATACTTATTTGTATACAGATACATTTTGAGTTTGGACTATGTGATTACTAAGAAAGTAGGTGTATTTATAGAGCGTGAACGTGATTTTTAACAAAAATCGTGATAAATGATAACACAACAATGAAAAAAATTACACGAAATTATAAAATATATATATATATATATATTTAAATATATTATATTTACTTTTCTTTTCATTGGAGGATGGAATTCGTTCCATTGCCGTTTAAAAATAAGTCTCGAGTTTATCACGTATACTCGTATCTGTGTAGGCGCTGTCAAATTTTTAATTGACAATTATTTGACTTGGAAAACGATCCAAAATGAATAATCTCGATTTCACGCGAAGCAGAAAGAAAATTCAAAAACTTTACAAGTACAGGCGCTATTACTCGTATTTCGTACCTACATAAAAGTAAAAATATAAAATCAATATTTCCTTGAAAACGATATTATTTCTGGGAAATAAATACAGCTTCTTTTCAGTACCTACCACCTGTGTTCGGATTAATAATCAATAGAGACACGAAACGTTATTGAGCACGTTGGGAATAAAAAAAAATAAAAAATAAAAAAAATTACTAGAATTTAACACAATGTATACAGACATAGATGAGGTACGTGTATGCGAACGAATTATATACGCCAGTCTCAGGAGAAGAATTGAATATGTACATCGGTCAAATCGGCCGGTTTCGATTCGAAATTTTCGACACCGAAACCGATTATATTAAACATTTTCAAAGGACAGGAACCTCGGAATCCGAATCCGGGGAAAAAAAATAAAAAAATGAATACGTCAGGGGTCATGTAGTCATATTTTGTTGTACACGGCGATTTCCGTTCGTACAAATATATCCATGTTTATATAGGATGAGCACTCGCGACCTTATTTTACGTGCGATTCGCGTAACTCTGTATAACATGTAGGCAATATACGTGTATAATATACACAGGTCCGTCCCGAAAAAAGGGGACGGTGCAAATGTATATAAAAATTTTATAGTACTTCTTTTCAAAATATAAAATAAGCAAAAAAAAAAAAAAGGGGTCGTCGACTTTTTCTTCTATTTGCCCACTGAACTTAAATTTACCAATTGAACTTAATTTTGCCGACTGCTTTCCGAGATGGGGGTGGGGGACACATCCCTCCCCACGGGACGGCCCTGGTAATATATTGTCGAAAATATATGTATTATTCGTGCAGTGGATGTTTTTTTGCGCACCGAGTTCGAAATGATAGTAGGTATAATATTATAGCCGTGTTCCCTGCAGTCCTCGTCAAACGTGGAAAAAAAAAAACACGAATCACGAACGGCGAAAAAAAATACAATAATATTATTCGAGAATACTGTTTTTCGTGCGCACGCGGAAATGGCCCGCATACAAGAAAGTTGTAATACTAAAACGATGTGAAAATTATGCAGAGTGCATGGGTCGGTAATCCCGTGTGAGCGACCATAACGTAGATTTCATGGAGGGGACAAGTCAAACTAATTAATGGTCATTGGTACGCCAATATATTGACATTTTTGTATAGGTACACGAACTGTCAAGCCGAAGAATCAAATATGGTCAGGATAAACATATGGTTTCACGTGGTTTTTTGATTCCGAGGCACTGACCCCCTCCCCCCCCCCATATAAGTCTGTGCGTAGTATGTATGGCTACAATAGTTACTGCAGGACAAATTTACAAAAATAAATAAATGATCGAATCTATTTTATATAATGCTAGTCATTTTTGTTTAATAGTAATACAAATAAATAAGTATATGGGTCGTAAAGCGCAATCTATGACATTGAATATTATGCTAAATTCGTGGTTTCTGAATAAAATTATATGCAAAAAAAAAAAAATAATAATAATAGGTAGGTAATAATAAAATAAATTCTCAAATAATTAAAATGCAAAAACATTAAAAACACTCGAAAATTAAAAAAAAATAATTTTACCTGCTGTACAATATGATATTATGTAGGACGTATCTATGAGATTTAATACGAGTTGCAATATCACCAATACCTATATTGGTTACAATATTTACGAGGTTATATTTTAGAAACTATTATTATTTCTAAGAAAATAGTTATTACAATTATTTATGTACCATATCTAATAATAGATATGATATAATAATAATAATAATAATATGACATATTATGTTACATATATATGTAACATATATTATACACAATAATATTAACTACAATATGATCTATAATAATATGACATCATATTATGTTCCGTTATTTTATTTAAACAACCGTATAGTAATAGCAAAATTAGTAAATTGCATAATAACACTTAAATTGGTATTTTTCTTTCTATTTATGAATTGTAAATATTTTACATTATTTTTAGTTAATATTGGTTAGACGATTAGACCACAAAATACCACAATATTACATTTTTTTTTATGAGAGACTTGAGTAAATTTTGGGGATGTTATAGTCCCCCCTTAGCCCTTTATACCATGCCTATGTGAATAATACGGAAAATAATGAAAAATAACCACTTAGTAGTCCGAATAGTGACTATACACCCCCAGAATTTACTGAAGTCTCTCATAAAAAAAATTTAATACTGTGGTATTTTTTAAAAACATAATTTAATTCCAATAACATTTTAAATGGGCTTGGATAGTTTTAGGACGATGAAAAGAACTTAATATTTTCCCAAATTAATATAATAATTTGATTATTTTATATTGGATAAATACGAGTGTATTATTTGAAGTTTTTATAGTGAGGACCGACTAGACACGTGTAATAATCAATTAAGAGGACGTTACTCCATCAATTTTTAAAGGGTTTCTGTATAGGAAATTTTCAAGACATATTTTGAAAAATTAAAATTTAACAATTAAAAAGTGTTAAAATACATTATAAAATTAATCTAAAAATAGTCCCATATCCGTATCACTTTTTATTGTTGTATAATCAAGGCATTTTCAATAACATGTTTGCAAAAAACAAACATAAAAGCAATTTAAGATTGTTATAAAGGAAATATAATATAAAGCAGGGATTGGCAACTGGCGGCCAGCAGGCAACATCCGACCCGTACTGTCTTTCAACATTTTTATCATCGAAAATTTGATTGCAATTTACTTCAAATATAGTAAAAGTGTCTACGTAAATTGTATCTTGGAGACATTTTCAATAATAAAACATATATTAAATTTAGATATTAATTCTTATCATAGACATAAAAATAAAATATATATTAATGAATTTGTTTCATATAATAATAAAATATACAAATTTATATCTGGCCTGCAATCATATCAAGTTTCAAAATATGGCTCTTTAGTTACTTTGAGTTGCCCATCCCTGATATAAAGGATAATTAATTTGAGACGATCTCAACGTTGTTTTACGGTACTTTAATTATATTGTTCAACATTGTATGTATAAAAAACCTTAATTTTTGCTTTTTTAATTTACATCAAATTTTTAATAATTAATATTTTGTAAAATATCAATGAGATTGTTTCCAAAATATTCTTCTTTATATATTTTACAATAGGTGTTTTAACTTTAAAATCGCTTTAAAAAGTAGTTTTTTTTTCTTGAACATAATATTTTTACTACTAAAAATCTGAAATTGATTTTTATTTTTGAACCTTAATTTTCTGTACTAAAATTAATTTACCTACCTAAAAATAATATTATTAAAATATCATTTTACCATCTGCATTATTTTTTTTTCAGAACATTGCGTTTTTTAACTGTTTAGAATCACGCATCGTGGAATTATGTCAAATAATTATATATGTATACGTATAAGTTAACATATACGACCTTATGATTTTTTTCTGAAAATCGTGTTTTACATAGATTGCATTCTCTCTACATAATTTATGTTCTTCATCAATTCTTCATCAGTCATAACAATACTCTTGTTCGTTTTAAATAGTTTGTTTAACTATTCTCGATAAACCACCGTTTCCACAAAATATTTAGCCACTTTTTCTCTAGTCTTATATCCTCTAAATATTAATGGACATTGTAGTATTTCGAATTGTTCTAACTTCCAGCAGTTTCACAAGTACATAATCCGATGCCTTCAGATATATCCCGTAGCTCATTGCGCTATGTCTTCGAAAAGCAGAGGTATTAATACTTTTACTTTTTAAAAATTTTATTAGCAGGGCTTCAAAGTCTGTGTATATAAAAGTTGGGTGTCTCTGTGTTCTAATCCACTCTTTGAACTCAATTATATGGCCTTCTTTAATAGGCATCATGGAGAGAATAGGCTTAAAATATCCGCTTATTAATTTGTGCTGGTCCAACGCCTCCTGTCCACATAATTATTTTATATATAAATCATTTGTTTTCTTTGAATGATTGTTAAAGCTTGTGAAACACCTTTTACAGAAAAAATTTTGTGAGCATGTAACGTTTTCTGTGAGATGTAGGTGTAGTGTAATTTTTTATTATCCTCGTTTAATAAAAGCACATCAAAATAATTGGATTTCTTTTCATCAACGATTTTTAATGGATAAAATTCGTAGATTGGAGGTTTTCGGGGTGGATTTTTCTTTTCGAACAAATTAATCTGATTGAGAAGGGTAGGAAAAGCCAATTCAGAAATATCATTTTTTTCTTCAAACGCTTTATAATTTTCACCATCTATTATTACCGGTAACATATTTTGCGAGAATCGCCCACTTGAAATACTGTTCGTCCTTGTTTTTCGAGTTAACGATAGCTTTTTTTGTTTGAAATGAATGTTGGTAATGTAATATAAGAAGAACCAACTATAAGTGTATAATGGTATACAGCTAGCAACAAACTATATTTTTTTTCCGTCGCATCTTCTTTTATGACAAGACACGATAATTCTTCGTTTACTGTTTTCTACTGTTTCGACGAAAACCTCTCTAGCCGAGGTCTTGAAGGATTTTCCGCTAAGTTATCCACATGGGATATGTTACATACGTTGATTCCAATTTCAAATTAAATTTAATTGGATGGACGTATACATGTTCTATTAGTTTTTACACTAATCCATACTTTATGGAGTTGAGAAAAGATGGATAACTACTAACTAGTCATATTTTTGATATTTTTTGCATAATACTATACAATTTTACGGTAATGCGATGATGCGAATTCAAAAAAATCTGATGTATTAACCAAATTCAATTGAGTCTTTTTTAACATTTTTGAATAAACCTAGTTCTTATTATTAATCGTTTGCGTGAGTCTTCCTCCTCGAACATCGTGTTAAGATATTTTTTACTCCATACTTTTCTATTGATCAGAGTTTCAGGTTGGATATATGGCAGGTGTAATCGAGTCTTGATGCTTTTCTGTTGATAAATTATACACGATTCCTTTGTAAATCTTACGTATAATAATTAAACAAGTCGAACAAAAATATTAATTAACACGTTGTCAAAAACAACAGGACAAGAATAAATTAACACTGAAAAATCTGTTTGCAAGTTTCGTTTTCACTCTATAACTATAATAATATCACGGTCGGTCAGGGGCATTAGTTTATACAGGTAGCGTGCTTATAATGGACGGAAATATGGCTAAATATATAAGTATGAAGACAACAAGACGTGTTTTGGTTGTGGGTTGCACATCAGTCATTAATCCATGATTTTTTATGGGAAAAAATCTCAGCTGGCAGTGATTTTTATCACAGGCTTTCTGTAAATGGTAATGATACATTTTAGCAATAATTTAGCAATATGCAAATGCATTTTAGTAATTATTATTTATTTTATTATTTAAATTTGTAATTATATTGTGAATACTTTCTTTTGCGACTAAAACAAATCTATATATTTATAATTTTAGCAATATAAGATGCATTTTTATTACTATATTTATGTTATTTATTTAATAGATTTCTGTACTTAAACATCATAAAAAGCTTGAAAATGAAAATAAACGAAATAAACTTTATAAAACAATAAATATTGGCCGGAATTTTTGTACATTCACTATGTACTATTTTCCTATGTTCTAAACTCTAAAGGTACCTTTTGCATTCCTCATAATATTTCTATAGAATTAGTCTGTCATTACTTTAATATAAAATGTCTTGGTGTGCAGTTAATGGTTGTAAAAGTGGGCGAAAATCAAAATAAATTAATATTAGTGCTTCAAATATTAGATATTTTAGATTTCCCAAAAGTACAACTTTTAGTAGGCAATGGATAAATACTTGTGGCAAAAATAAAAAATGTATAAATATAAATAATGCTAAGTACCTACAATGATTATTTTTTTAATATAGTAAAATGGTTTTTTACCAATGGAAGTAAAAATTAATAGTAGGACCAATGGTCTAAAATACCGGTTCCCAACATTTTTATTTGTGCGGGCCATTAATTTTGTAAAATAAACTTAGAGATCCACCTACTAAACATACAGGTAAAAAACTAAAAAATATAAATACCCATGACAAATATAAAAATATATGTATATAATGTACACATATGTCAGTAATTACTAATTAGGTAGTAAATATACTATATAAAAAGAATTAAAAACAATTTGTATAAAGAAAAGAACTTTATTGTACTCATTTAGCTGTCACAAATGTGAGAAAATTCAAAAACAAGTGGTCAAAGTTAGAAAAAACTCAATGTAATCTTTTACATTGTTCGTCCCCAAGATTGAATCAGTATCTAGATTAAAACTAAATAGTTTTAGCCTCAAATCACTCTCAACATTCAATTTATTCCTGTATTTAGATTTTAGACTTTTATTTAGACACTATAAATGTATTGTTTTATTTGGGTGATGAAAACTTCCAATATTGTCTTTTAATCTGGATAAAAGGAATGCTTTTCTTCAATAAAATATATTAATACCTAACGTATATATTAATTATTACATTACTACTTTCAGATTATAAGTCATATACATATGTATGTGTAGACTCTAATCTGTAGCAGTGTCTGAAAAAATTCAGACACTTATGTCCAATGGTTGAATTTAAGGGGTACATGGGGGGGAGGGAATATCCCTTCTTTTTTAATAATATTTTTGGGTACCTCTTCTAATTAGTTAGTTAAAAACTGGAATTATAAGTATATTTTATTGTAATATTATTATTATTTTTTAATTCAAGCACTGTTTATATCTGAAAATGCTTCATACAATATGTTTCTTCAAAAACATACATATATACAATAATAGTTTATGTTTATTAATTTACAAACGTTACAATTTTAATAAATAGTATTTTATAATTACTTATATTATAAAATAAAATTGAAATACTGTACTAATACAGGATTATTTTTTTAAATATATTTAAATTGTTAGATTTATCTTTTACTTAAATTTCAAGACAATTGCCTATACATAAACCCTTACAAACGGACTTGATATAAAATAATACCTTCTAGTCTTGAATAATTTTCTCAAATATTATATCAATAAAATATATAAATGTTAAATTGTATGAAACTGTATGTAACTCATTTAGCAAGTTTGTTCTTTGCATTTCAAAGAGAATGCTTATGTTTCAAAGCCACTTGTTGAAACGATGTTTAAATATTCAGCAAGACACAGACGCAAATTAAAGCAAGATGCAATATCTACATTAAATGTACGGCATTCAAACATAAGTGAATCTAATAGTAATAATGGTGAAGATGTAATAAAATATGAAACGGATAATATAAACGGGTAATAATAATTTTTATTACCTACTACATACATACATTAATACACACTTAAACAAATTATATTAATAAACAAATTCAGACTTCTTAGTATTTATACAAAAATAACTATGATAGGTTAGCAGAACCAATTCAGCAGAATTTATCTTATGAAACAGATGATGTTGAGGTTGTAATTTTAGAAGACAGTGGGTATGAGTAAGTGTTAAAAGTACACAATTCGTATAAAATATCAATACAATAATTTATTTTCTGTATAAGCATAAAGAAAATATATTTTACAAATTATACATTATAACAAATAATAGATAGATCAGATAGCTATATATTATATTCTTACACAATACATACTTTATAACTAGGTATTTAACCATTGATTTCTAAAAAATTATTAACAAGAAATATAGGTACCTACTATATATCTTATATATCTTATTACATATTGTGTATTACCTATATTAAATTTTGATACCAAAAAAAAAAAGTAAGTTCTGTCGTTCTTTGGTATCATTTATTATTATTGATTATTATTTATTTTGAATTTTTATAACTGATAAAACTCATTGATATAAAATCGCTGACAGTGGCGGCCATGACACCTGCACAACACAAAGTTGATGTCATATCTATATATTTAGCCATGGATGGAATTCTGCAGTGTTCTGCAGCATTCCATGCGGTAACATTTGTAAGTATACTTAAGATATCGTAAAAGTGAGGAAAATAGAACACAGATAATTTTGTCTAAAATACTGTGTCAAAATTTGGTTTACCTCAGCCCGAGAACAATGTTTTCTATCAAAACAGTTTTCTTAAGAAATATCGTGATTAAATAACAATAAAATATGGTACTAACATAGATTTATTTTTAAATTACTCTTAAAATGTTCTTAAATATTTTTATTCTTTTTAAAATTTCATAAAAATTTCTTATACAGAACCCCTTAAAAATCGCATGTGTTAATGTGATAATGTCGGTTAACCAGATGATGACTTATAGACGAAACTATTTTTACCTCCATAAATATTTTGTAAATATTCTAGGCATATTTTATTTTTATATATTTTTTATAATATATATTAATTTTGTATTATATGTATATAAAATATTGCTATTTTTATAATATATATTTTATTTTATCAATATGGATCCCCAAACTGCTAACTACGGTCTTCTAGGAGTATTTTGATTAAACATTTGAATAACGTCGTCTTCTTTGTCATCTTCTTTTTTATTACATTGCAATGATCGTGTTCATACATTTTTTCTTTTATCATCCATTTTATAATAATTGTTATTAAAAATATTACAACCACAGAATATTACAAATACTATAACTATCACTGAATAACTCTACAATAAATTTAGCATAAATAGGTAAAAAAAAAACACTGCTAATGGGAGGGAGGGCTATAGCCTCCTTAGCCCTTCCCTACGTCCTTGTATGAGCAACTCATAATCATTCACATCATAACACATCATCCATTACACAAGAAAGGTCATACAATATCCAGAATCGGCATAATTATAAACAGCAGGATATGCTATACTATTGGGAAAACAGATTAACGACACGCTCTTTGGTGGATAAATTTCTAATTATTCTAATCGGGTAATATATTATTATTTTCTTGTGCTGGTTGCAGTGCTCGAATTGGAGGGGGACGCGGGGGGGACTGAGTACCTCAACTAATTTTTCAGAAATTTTAGCGTACCTCAACTATTTTTAGAGAGAAGCAGAAGAAACTATGCTAAAATAGTGTAATAGTGTATAAGTGATGGGGACGCTCTTTTTTTAAAAGTAAATAGAGTCCCCCTACTTTTGTTTTGCCAATTCGAGCACTGGCTGGTTGTGCATTTGCGAAGTTGCGATCCAAAGTAATTTTATTGTTAATACGACTTACTCTATTTATTATATATTATGGCACAACAATAAAAAAAAAAAAGTAATAAAAACAAAAAATATAATATAGTAAACATTAAAAAACAGTTTTTAAATTGTATAACACAATATGTTTTGACACTTTTTAAATATATTGCTTAAAATAATCTACTAAAAAGAGAATAAGTATTTCATTATAGGCAGTGTTGTAAAATATTTGAATACAAGTATTTAAATACTTTTTATGTATTTAAAATAATTTTTAAATACAATCAAGGAGTATTTAAAAAGTATTTATATATTTATAATAAAGTATTTATATAAACAATTGTATTATATAAATTATACAAATAAAGTATTTATATATTTTAAATACAATTTTTTCGTATTTTTGAAAAAATTTAAATACTTTAATTTAATAAAATTACTTTTGAACTGAAATGAAAATTGGACAACAAAAATGAACAAAATGACTGACTAACATAAATTTTGAAATAACTATGTAAATATCAAATTGTATTAAAATTAATTAGGTTTTATTTAAAAACTGACTGGAAGAAAATACCTACAAAGAAATATGTCTAAAACGATATTCATATTTATGACATTATTATAATATCTCTGTTATATTTTATCGCATAAACTTAGTTTTAGTGTAATTTTAATATATAATTACTTAAACATATTAAAAAAAAAAAACATTTTTCTAGCTTGGTGGGGCAGATATATTATTTTACTTTAAATTAAACAATATACCTACCTATTATTACTATAAATAATACTTATTATTCAAGTGGGTATTTGTCATTTGTGTTAGGTAGTCAAACTTTATAGGTATATAGGTAATAGGTATATAACTTAATATACATATAGGTACAATATTATAATTTTTACAGTATTTCTATTTATATTTCGATACTTTTTAGCAAATATTTCAATACATTTTAAAAGTATTTTTTACAATACTGTCAATAGATATCTAACTATATTATATTGTAAAAAATATTTTTATTCATAATTTATAATACAATTTAGTATAATTATTATTAAAAATAAACTTTTCTTAATTAATTTTCCACATAATACAATTTTGTTTTGAATTAGGTAAGGATTTGCTCACCTTCAATAGCATTTCTCGAACTAGTATTGCATTTAGCATATTCAAACATGTCTTTTAAAGGTAGTTCCATTGTGAATTAAATGGTAATCGTATTATTATGTACAGTAATGTATTAATAAAAATATTAACAAAATAAATACATAGGTACGCCGGAACTAAAATATATTCTGTGCTTATAATATAGTATTAACGCCTACCACTTGGTAATATAAAAATAATAATGATAAATTGATAACCCGAATAGAACGGCCGTTTTGTAAATACTACAGCGCTCTGGTGGTAATCTGTAATTTCCCAATAGAGTGATAAAATTTTCATAAAATTTTTTATATCAATTTCGGGAAATTTATATACAATTTCCCTCATCTTGACATTAAGCTCACCTATCGCTAATTTAATTTTCCGCCTTTTAAATTCTTCTTCACATCATACATATTTATCAATAATTGTTGCAGTGGCGTAATTATTAAAAACCCAGGACTAATTAGAAGGAAATAAACGGCCATTAAAATCTGATAAATAACCATTTGGAGAATAATAATTTATTTATATATTTATATTATTATTATATATATTATTTATAATTACACATCAACTTTAATGTTTAATTAAAAATATAAGTCTTGTATGAAAGAACAGTAAAAATACATTTGTACCTAGCTATACCTACAGTAACGAAATCCTATAAATACGTCACTAAGTTGCTGATGAATATAAGGATTAGTAATAAATATAATCCGGATTTAGTTATATTCTTTTAAAACATCTAAAATATGATGCTAATATTCTCCTTATTATATTCTCAATTTTTTTTTAAAAATATGTAAAATTTATAAATGAACAATAATATGCGCTTTAATATGAATTTTTTTTTTATTAAATTTTTTCCAAAATATTCCTTAAATAATTATTTAAGTGAAGTATATTCATCTGTATTATGGAATAATAATTGTACTATATATATATATATATATATATAGTAATAGTATAGGAATATAATAACAGTATATACGTATATAATATAGTGTTGAACGTTTATATAAAGTAATAATAACGAAATAAGTAATTTTACTAGCCTATAAATAATTATAGTTTTACAATATAGCCCAAAATATTATGTATATATAATATTATATAAAATAAACAGTAAATGGTGGTGAATTTATGTCATCTATTTCCGTCATCGGAACCCGTAATTTATTATATATGTCACTACATTTTTACCTATAAATTATTATGTTATTTAATTTAATTAAAATAAAATTATAAACATAGATAATACTTATGTTATGTTATGGCGGATATGTATTTATTTAAATAATAGGTATGTTAAAAAAAAAAAAAAAACATTCCTAATATATTGTGTTTTGTAGCTATTTTAATGCGTCAATATAGGTATGAATCATATTTTACATGTCATAACAAATAATATGGAATTGCAATTTTTTGACTAATTTTTTAACTATAATATGAATTTTCTCACCGTACTAATCTGTATTTTATATATATACATTTGAGATAAATCGTGTTTTAATAAAAAAAAACAAAATTATATATAACATAACGTCTTTAATTCATTGTATCTATACAAATAGATATTTACTAAGGAAAAATGTTTGAAAAAATTGTATGGCATTTAGAATTATTTTTTATATTGACGTATTTTGCCGAAAAAACGAATAGTATGTACCTATATATAATGATATAATTTTACGACTAAACAATTGTACTACTTTGTTTGAAAAAAAAATTGTTCATTTTATTAAATATAAAATATAACTTAAATTTATATGTATGTGTATTTTTTTGATTTTAAAACTATATCACTATGTATATACTTACCTGTGTAATACTCTTAATATCACCTTGTTGAGTTATGTTTTATTTTTAGGTCCGTTGTTTGATACCCCGGATTTAAATATTTTAAGGAGAGTCTGCGCTGTACCTATATTAGTGCGTTACAAATAATTATGAAATGAAAAAATTTCCTAAAATTCCTAATTGCACATCCATCGCTATATGTACAGTACCCCCAAAACCGGTTAGTGTTAACGTTGTAAGCTATATTTACTCGAATGAATAAATTATCTAAAATTAAATAATTTAAATATATATTAAAAAGTATAGTTTTGAAAATATGCGGTTAACCCTATGATTTGTCTGACAAGAATTATTTTCAGTTAATATTTAAATTTAATTTATATGTTACTTTTAAATTTTTCGCTTATTATAAGCCTATATTTTTAACGTCTGTATAATTATGTTTACCCATTTGTATGTTTGCATAAATATCAACTATTCAAGCCAATACCTATATAGGTTTTTCATTTTTAAAAATATTTACAAACGTTTAAAATTTAGATGAAGGTTTAGTAGTTTGATGGATAAATATATTTAATACATATTCAGCTACCATTTATACTTATTGACTACCTACCTCGTCACAAGACGCTGCTAATAATTCGTACATCTTACACAAATAACTTACATTTTCATTGTATTTTCCAAATTATTTCAAATATAAACATATATAATATTATAATATTGGTTTTTATATTTCGTAATTTTTGATATATGATAATATGAATTTTCTATATTCATTATTTCAGTTACGTTTGAAAATATAGAAAAAATAAGAGGAGATCTTCCACTTGCTTATTTTTATAACATTTATGAGCATGATAAATTATTAAAGAAAATACGACCACATGCACTTGAATCATTTTTAATAGATACATTAATAATAATTAATTAATTAAAAATGCAACACATCATAATTTTAATATTCTGATTTTTGTTTTTCTGTATGAAAAGGTATTATCATATATAAACATATATATTTTACACTGTACAGAAATGAAATAAACTTACGATTTATATTTATTTGTTTAGCGAGATAAAGATGATGATGATGATGATAATATGATATGCAGAAATATAGATCACATTCTAGCTAGTACATGCTTTATATACTAGAATTAAAAATTAAACATACAAAATTTTCATTAGGAATGGTGACTCCTGGTAAACAGATTCTATTAGAAGATATTTTAATAAAATAATTGTGTACTTAAATTATATTTGAGTATTATAATATTAGTATAATAATAAGTGGCGTATTTGAGACTTCACCTCGAGGGGGGGAGCGATTGAAAGGGACTTCTCTCCTACAAAAAAAAAAATACATATATATGTAGTCATGTAATAGACCAATACGCAATTTTATTTACAAAACAATATATATATTTCTTTTTTTTAGTATTTGCAAATTTATCATTTATACTATCAAAATATACTGTAATAGAATTATGAATATTGAGTTATGCCGACCCCGTTAAAGGGACGCCACAATGCCACGCATACGATTTTTAAGATGTTCTTACAGAAAATTTTTATAAAATTTTAAGAGAATTAAAAATCTTATAATTTAAAAATATTTAAGTACATTTTAAAAGTAATTAAAAATATATCTATTTGTCAGTATCACTTTTTATTGTTGTGTAATCACGATAGTTGTTAACAAAACTGTTTTGCGAGAAAACATTTTTCTCGGGCTGTAGTAGTTATAAAAAATCAAATTTTGTCACAATATTGTAGACAAAATTTTTGTGTTCTACTGTCGTTTTTTTTAACCATATCACAGGTATAACATTTATGTTATACCATTTGTAAAAATCTCATAAAAAGTTATTTTTACAAAATTAATAACATTTTTAAGATTTTATGTTTTTTTTTTTTTTAAATACGACAGTAGAACATAAATAATATTATTCATAAAATTGTGTCAAAATTTGTTTTCTTAATTGCAACTATAACCGAGAATAATTTTTCTCTCAAAAGAATTTTATGATAAAATAACGTGCCATGTGTAGCGGCCTCTTAAGCGATCTTTGTCCATTTTCGATCTGAGCTATGTTTTTAACTTATTAACAAAATAATAATAACTGAAAATTTGAAATAATTAGATTAATTAAGGATCTAGATTTGGTATGACTAATAGTAATATATAAGGAGATTAATAATAGGAAGTGTTAAGTAAAAAAAGTGCAATCAGGAGAGTAGTAATCGAAATTTAAAAAAAAAAAGGTAAGAATAAATTTATCTATATTATTACTAAAGTAATAGTAATTAAGCGTTTAAAGCATTTTCAATTTTGATCACAAATTGATCTCGCCGATTGTATATGACATCCGCACTTTGCAAACGCGGTAAATACTAATATCGGACAACGTGGAAAATGAAAAACAAAAGGCGTATGACAGTTTTGCACACGCGGAAACATTTGTGTCGTAATGGCCACGTGACGAGAGAGAGAACCCAAAGACGAGACGATCGGTATTCAGCGTCAGTGGGCGAGAGATGGCAGGAACGTATTATTGATAACAAATATTTTCTTATGACAGAAAAAAAAAAATATTCATTTATTGATTAAATTTGAAAACACTTATAAGTTACAAAATACCAGAATAAAACATATGATTTTTAAAAATTTCTCGTGGGGGGGGGAGGGGGTTGCGATTGCCCTTATCACCTCTCTCAAATACGTAACTAATAATAATATAATATAATATTTTATCCGCATCATCATAAACAATAATATCGAATACAATGTCTAATATAACTATAATCTATATGAATAATTATGATTTGATCAGTATCTGGTAACCACAATAATTGTGGTATTAATTATTATTAATATGTTAAATTCCCTATAAATGTTTGTTTTGGTTTCGGTTCTGGTTCACATAAATTCCATATATAATACTATAAATTATAGGTATTTAAATAATAGTAGGTACTACTTTGGCCATAATATTATAGATAATCAAAAATTGCACGATATAAACTACGAAAAAATCGTATATTGATATTAATATATATATATATAGTATATACATACCTAAGTTCTAAATAATGTATAATATACATTATTGAAAAACCTCTCATTGATACGAATAAGTTGTTTTATCGACTATTTGATTACGTATTGAATTATAATATTATTTTATTTTATAGTTTGATCCGCACAATAGACAAATTATCAAAACATTCCTACTATGTATCTATATTATACTTCACAGTATACATATTTCTGGTATTAAAAAAAAAAAATAAAAAAAATCATTATACTTGATTCAATATTATCTAAATATTATAACTATGTGAAAAGGAAACAATAAAATGTTTTTTTTTTTTTTAATTAAATATTTATGTCTTGTGGAGAAAAGTCAATATCGTAATGATAAATTAATGATACATTGGTAATTATTATTTATAAATTACTTATATTAGTCATTTTATATTATATTCTGTGTTTCCTGAAGGTATATGGTAAGTAAATTCTAAAAATATGTGCCACTGACAAACGCTATATTATGTTTGTCCCGAAGTTCATCAATATATAAATGATATTCGTGAGCTATATAATATAAAACACAACTATAGGAACGCATACTATGAAAATACCGATGGGTATACATTTAATTTATTATAACTATATAATATGAAAATAATTGGAATTAAAAATGACAATATAATTACAAATTGAGTATTATATAAATTATTTTTTATTAAAAGTACATTTGGAACCAATAAGGAAGAACCATTATGATTCACATGTCCCATTTTCGGTTTCAATTCTTTATTATACAAAATATAAAAGTTTTTGTTCGGTTCTGATTCTCAAATTTTTCAACGGTATCGGTTCCGAAACCGGCTTTTTTTCATTTCAGTTCCAGTCACTGATGTAAAAAAAAAAAAAAAAAAAAAATGGAATGTTAAATGGTTTTTGACACGAGCCCGACTCGGGTTTATGAGGCAATAAATGAGATAGATAATGGCAATTCGTTGTTGTGGTCAGTGCCGTAGCTAGAAATTAATAATAATAAAAAAAATAAATGTCATTAACTTACAATCTATACAGTTACTACTTACTAACCAAAAACACAAAAAAAACGGTATTGCATTTTAACATTCGCTGCTCCTAAAAACGTGCGGTCCGAGACAATTGACTTCTCCTAAATATGCCACTACATATCTGATCAACCAACGAAGTGTGATAACACTGATAAGACCTCCGTATATTTTTCCAAAACTACCGAAAGTTGTGGTTAGGTATTAAACATCTTCTTGTAAGTAGTAAGTAGTTATTAGTACCCATGTATATTCAGAACTTGTATCTATTTTGTATTTATCATTCCCTAAATCATTATTGTTGTTAAGAGGACACACATGCGATTTTTAAGAGGTTTTGTATAGGCAATTTTTATGAAATTTTAAGAAAAATAAAAATCTTATAATTAAAAAATATTGTAGTACATTTTAAAAATAATTTAAAAATAGATCTGTGTCAGTAGCACTTTTTATTGTTGTTTAATCACGATATTTGTTAACAAAACTGTTTTGCGAGAAAAAATAGTTTTCGGGTTGTAGTTGTAATTAAGAAACCAAATTTTAACATAATATTGTACACAAAATTATCCGTGTTCTACCGTCGTATTTTTCGATATCACAAGTATAACTAATGTTATTCCATCTGTAAAAAATTTCCTATAAAATAGTTTTACAAAATTAATAACTTTTTAAGATTTTATGTTTTTGTTAAAAAGACGACGGTAGAACACAAATTATATTATCAAAATTTTTGTATTAAAATTTGGTTTCTTAATTACAATTATGATTTTACTTATAAAATATTTAATATATTTAGATATATATATATATTAATTCGAGCTATACCACAATGATGCATGAACGCGACCGGTTTCGCCGAGCAACTATGTATACCTACAATGGACTACTATAGAACGAATTTTCTGTCAGAAATACACCAAAACTCCTACTCGAATTTTTCACTCTAAAAGTTTTTCTAGAAAAAAAACTAAATAAAAATGAATTTCCCTTTGAAATAAAAAATTATGTAGGTAGTATACATTCTTTGAGGGCCCCCTAAAGTATGGGACCTGATGCAATGGCCAATGAATCACCCGCACCGCGGTTTCTACGGTACTGGCTGTGGTTCCCAATAGCAATATTAAAAATTTTTTATTAGTTTTTTTTTTTGATAGATAAACAAATTGCTTATGGAATTATAGTTTATTGTTTAAAATACGTTGAAAATTTTTGAATTTAGCATTATATTTTTATAAAAATTTTTATCAGAACTATATACTTGTATACTTTAGTAAGTTCTAAAATCAATGCAATTACTTTGTCAAAAGACAACCAAACAAAATATAGGTAACTATTAAAAATATCAGTAAAATTGTAAACTCTATATATTGTGCATATTATCACATAATATTATTATATGGTTTTTAATTCTATAGTTTTATATATTTTAGGGATCATTGGTCCATATCTATCATACGACGATAAGTGTTGTTGTAAGCGTTTTCCGATATTTACGCTTTGCAGGTCATAAATTCTGTTATAAATGGATGGCCAGAGCCTATAACGTCCACCCATTGTGAGACATTTGGTAAATGGATTAAGTCGTGTCCAGCCAATAATAACACTAATATACTAATTTCATATTGTTTTATAATATTTTATTTATTAACATTTTAAACTTAACAGATAAATTTTTAGTAATGTTTATAGTTACGTGTTGACAAATAGTCTTTTAGGTTTCTAATCTAATTATTAGATATCTGATATTCCTGAAATCTCCATCTATTGTATCTGTACGTTGTCACAGTTACAAGTACATGGTTACACTTAAATATTATAATATCAATATTCAATATTAGAATTATGCTGTAGCCTGTAACTAACTTACATGATTTATAATGCATGTAAACAGTTTTTTCAGAGTAAAAAAAAAATTATAGATACAAGGTAATTTAACATATTTAGTTATATCAGCGGCTCCCAAACTTTTTCAGCCACTGAGCCCTTTTTAAAAAATAGTTTCTCGTGGAGCCCAAAAAATATTTAGTGCTTAGTTATAATATATAAATTCTATGGCATATGCGTATACGTTAGGCTTATAGACATAATACCGTGTATACGAAAGTATGAATTATAAAGGTATTTATATTAATCAGGGCCGGCTCAAGTAAAAATAGTGCACTAGGCAAAATCAAATTTTACTACCCCTAAACAATTGTTAGCCCCTCCCCATAATATTTAAAGTGTTTTACTTCCCTAATTTTTTATTTTATTTTTTTGTATATAAGACATTTGAAAATGAGTCTTTTTTTTTTGATTTTTTATAACTAGGTATTTACGGTTATATAATATTATATATATTACTTACTTCTTGGTATATTTTCATTTTAAAATCAAGTATATCATTAATTTTAAATTCATTATATTAGGTATTTTTTAAAAAATTGTTTATTCTCGTTCAATCTTACAAATCTTTAAATCTAAGTTTTAATCTAACAACTTTTAAAAATAATAATAATAATACAATTTATAAAATTAATTTTACTTAATTTTATTTAAAATTAACTTTTTTAGCTTTTAGTGAAGCAAAGCTCTGTATAAGATCACCCATGTCCAATTCTTCTGCAATTATTCGCTTTCAATTGAAAGAGTGATTAATCTTACTAATCGGTCTTGAGATATATTTGAACGCAAACAATTTTTTAATATTTTAAGTTTTGAGAAAGTTCTCTCAGCTGTAGCAGCAGTTATGTGTAAAGTTAATAGAATTCTTATTATCACATAAGTATTAGGATAAAGTTTTATCAACTTGTTTCTGCGTATATACTCGATAATTAATTTTGGATTACATGTTTCAAAAATAAAACGTTTTTGCAAAGATATAATTTCACCATACAATTTAACAGCAATTATACCCGAATGTAACCCATCACTTGAAGAAAATTAAATTTGTATAATTTTATAATACTCCATTAGTTCATCATAATTATAAATTGTTGATATATTATAGAGAAATGAAAATAAATCGCTATGTTCTGTAAGTTGTGAAGATCTGTCATTGATTGATTTTAGAGCAGTGTCTAAAATCTGGTTGAAAACATTAATTTTAAAACTTTGTTCATGAACCCCTGCAGGGTTATGAATAGGTTCGTCTCGTGATTGAATAGTTCTACGGCGAAGTCGAGTTGGAATAGGAAAGTTATCTATAATTTCAAACTTATTAGCTAGCGTCTTAGCTTGTTTTAATGTCTTTTTAAATCTTTCATTTGTACGATATTCTTTCAAAAATATTTTTGTATTCTTTAATTATGTAATAGTTTCTAAAATATTTAAAGACACTGATTATAGTAATTTACTTATATGATTTATTTTGAACGATATATCATACTAAATAACAAGATAACACAAAAATTTAAAATCAATTAGTTTTTCAGCAATACTTTGAGCTTCTGCATGACATTTTACTCCAGTTGCACTCACAAGTGTTACGACGTCTTCTGCAATAATTTCTGTTAACGAATCATACACTTCACCAATTTGAAATCGAATTCTCATCAACTCTTTCAGCGTGTTGCATTTAATGGTTTTAGGGTATGACTTCTAACGTGTTTTTAAATACGTCCCAATGATGAGTTGATCCCGAAAAAAATACATACCTACATTTCTTGAATTATACTAAAAAATTTAACAGCATTTTAACAGCAATTAGCCACGTCGTTTAAAACTACATTTAAGCAATGAGCATTACGTAGTACGTAAAACGCTCTTGGATTAATCTTTCTCAGTCGTTGGTTTTTTTTTTTTTTTTTTGTATTGTGCACCCGATAAACGATGACGCTTATTCCCTTTTTCTGACATTTTCAAATTAACGTATTTGTACATTGTGCAAATTTTGAAATAAAATCCATAATTACGTATTGGAAAAAAATATTATTTGGTAAGTATATAAATATTGTCTGGATTCTTAATACACTCTCTATCAAAACAATAATAATATATATATTATTGTTATTATAATATATTTTTATGACTACGACATTAGTCAACATAACATATATTTTATTAATCAATAAATAATTGCTTATACGGCTATACCAAATTCATATATGGCAATAATGCTAATTGCTAGCTATACTGGGTGTTTCTTTTTTTTTTCATACAAACTTCTAGAAAAATCTAATATTAGTGAGTTTATATCGAAAACCTATTTTGTGTTTTGAAATTTCGGGATTTTTAAGGGTACTTAAAGTAGGTAGCTATTTAATTTAGTTTTAAATATATTAGAAAACAAAATACATTACAAGATTTAGTGGCCTTCAAAACCACTATTTTAATACGTCATACAATTTTTGTAATTTTCAAACGCCGGAGTAATGCAGCGTCACGCTGGTATATTAAAATCAAAAATATCGTGTCACGTACCAAAATAGGAGTTTTAGGGAACAGCAAGATAAATGAAAGGGAAAAATCCGTTTTTTATTAAAATAACGATCTAAGGGAATATATTATCTAATAAAACAGTTAAAATAAGTTAAAAAATGAGCAAAAAAAAAAAAAAAAAAAAATAAGTACAATTGAAAATATTAACACCCCTAATATATATTTCCGTGAATATCCGGCTGTTTCATTAGTTTCGTTTACTTTTAAATTAATATCAAAAATGTCAAGCTGTATAATGAATACTAACAGTATAAATAATAATATAGGTACGTGCATTATAATCGTACAATAAAACTTAATATGGTAATTACTCACCACCTTCCGATCGACTGTCACCTTGCAAATGTGAAAGAAAAAAAAAAACCGAAAGACAGTATATAAGATAGTTACGCATAATATTGTAATTTATTGTCCGTTAGCGGTTAGCGGCGAACAAATGAAATATATAAATTATAAAGTAGGTATAAACGCATTTCGATTGCTATATTAAATGTATTGAATTGGAGCTTACCATACAAATCCACTTATATATAGATCGTACTCGACTATAACGATCGAATTCTACCGGGCCCAATATATATATATAGTTTTCGGTACCTATACAGTATTATTAATGCCTACGCACAATGACAATATACACACTACATAATATCAAGTGTTTATAGGTTATGTACAAATTATTATTATGAAAAATCAATAACTATATATATATATACACGAGCGTCTAGAGACAGCGCCTCTTATCTTATATTATTTTTTTATCAGTTATCAACTCACCAGTATCGTACAGTGCTACTGCTACTACTAATTAAATATACATAATTATTATGGAGTTAGAAACAGTTTTCCTTGATTTCACTTCAGTACAAGGTAAATAAATTAGATTTTGATATATCAAATATTTATTCTTATCAATTGTAGAATTCAATAATTGAAAAAAAAAAGAAAGGAGGAAGTAGACTCTTCAACTAGATACGTGCAACATAGAGGTTTAAAAAAACCAATAAGGATGATATATAATATACATATCGTATTATTACAGTTTTCTTTTTATTTGTGTACAATAGGTACTTACTTTTATTTATTAAAAAATAAAAATAAATAATACTTTATTGAATTAATACATACAAACTTAAGTGACATGATTTAAATTGAAATATAATTCTGTTTGGTTTATGTTTAAATTAATTAATAAATATTAAGTGATATGGTGGAGACATGGAATATTCTATGGCGGAGATAGCATGTTGTGATACCTGATAAGAAAATAATATAAGATAAAAGGTGCTGTCTCTAGACGCTCGTTATATATATATATACTTTTATGGTTATATACAGTAATATATTTGATCGTGTACCTAACCTATATATATATATATATAGTTGTTTGTGACGTATTTTTAAAAATATTTTTCGTATGTCGGCGTATGTACGCCATACACGCGTATCTATATATAGCTGTGATGAAACGGACTTAAAAGCCGGTCCCGCACACGACCATGGTGTACTTGGCCAATATTGGCGACTGGCGGTATAAGGGCCAACAATTGCCTTTGCTGCCACACGGCTGGTGTATATACGCGCCAACATTTTCATTGCCCAATATATTTGGTATTAAATTTTTAATTTATTTGGTATTTGGTATTTGGTATTGATATTATATTGGCCGAATCCCGGATAAAAAAGTCCGGGGACAAAAAGTCCGAGGACAAAATGTCCGAATTATATATTTTTATTATTATTTTAAAAATTTAATCGAAATTTATTGTAATTATTTTTTTATTTCAATTTTACTTATATAATATTAAAAAATATATATTTTAGGTACCTCTATATAGTTAATTTTTTTATTTTATTTTTAAATTTATATATATATTAATGTTTTCGTTCAATTTATTTTATCTTTTTTATTTATTTCGGTGTGATATTAATATGTAACTAGACTACTTTTATTGTTTAAATGTCTTAATTTTTTAATTTAATTAAAAAAAATTTTTTTCTCGTATATTTTGATATGTAATACGTATACGTAATATAGGTACCTTAAACTGGGATAACATATTGGCCCCGATTTTCGTATTTTTTTTTTTCAAATATTAGGCTAATTATTAACCAATCCTTTTTATAGAATTGTACATGATATTTTTTTTACTAAAATATGAAAGTATTAAAAATAAGTAAAGGGAAATAGTAATTAGTATTTCTAGTAGGTACTTATTTATTAAAACAAAACAAATATAATTTCTTACTACAAATTCGATGTGTTAATTTATATTTTATTTTAATATATATATGTAGTTAAAAATTGTGTCCAGACTTTTTGTCCAACTATTTTTAAATCGGACTTTTTGACCGATTACCATATTGGCCATAGTAATAGTGATTGCTCCCACACGATTTGTATATTTGACCAGTGCCATTTAATTATTTTCTCATTTTATGGCGTACTCGGCCCACTATACTTGCACAGAATATTCTGAACTACTTGTGTCTCGTATTATTTATTTATTATTTACATAATTTATTTATTATCTCATATTTATCTATATAATATTATATATTTATAAATCCTATAATATTGTAAATTCTAGAAACATATTTGGAAACGTTATGAAACAGTCTTTACACCCGTCATTTGATATATTAAAAAAAATTTTAAAGGATATTTTTATATATTTATATAATTTTATAATTTAGATAATATTTAAATTTTTCTATCACAAATTTCTAAATATTAACAAATACTATATAGAAAATACTGAGTTGCCGTTACAAAGAAGATTTAATTACAAATTTAAATCCGTATTTACAAAATAAAAATCCGACTATGCAATCGCTCGTACTGACGGAACTAGTTTCGGATGTTTTAAGTAAAAATTTGTACGGCCAGCATGTGTGCCAGCCGGGAAACGGACACTTTGTACTGTCTATTGTTTTATTTTCATACCGCGGACACTTTGTACGGTCGAAATATAATTACGATTATCGATCGCGGACACTTTGTACGGTCGAAATTAAATTACGATTATCGATCGCGGACATTTTGTACGATTGAATTTAAATTACCATTATTATCGATCGTGGACACTTTGTACGATCAAAATTTATCCATAATTATTTATATCTATTTTACAATGTATGATGTTTCCAAAATGCAATCCGTCAGGTTAGGTTAACCTAAAAATATTAAAAATATTATTATACCTATAATACGACAGGTTATCGGATTAGAACTCAGACATACCTCAAAAAAATCTGGATGCTATTAGTATATATTAGTATTAGTAGAACTTTATTTTTTCTTATCTTTTGGATTGCCAAATAAATCGTAAACATCGATGGCACAACGTGGTCCTGCCGGCGTGTTTTATGAGTACTTTGTGATACATACTGATATACACATACTTACTATTACTACACAAGTAGATTATAATCACAAATTGTTATCTGTATTTTAACGGCGTTTTGTACTTAAAAGTTCAGTGCATTTATGGATTTGGACATTTGGTATAACCATATTATGTCATATACTATACTACACGGTGCGCACACACTCAGTTATCCCTAATATCACGAATTTTATAAATTATGAACAGTTTTAAAACCACAAAGTTAAACCTTAAATTGTTTAAAAATGAGTATGAATATACAATTTTACGAACAAATTGTACTATAGTTAATACTATAGAAAACTGGTAATGATTCGATATTCTCAATAATTTGTTTATGCGTAAGAAAAAACTATGTACCAAAAAATTACGTTAAAACGGACAAATACGTAAATTATAATTTTTTTTTTAAACGTTAGAAAATTAAAAACACTTATTAATTGTATTAATATAATAAGCACGTAAAAATCAATTAGCAGTATTATCTAAAAATTTTATTTATTTTTTTCGGGTTTCTTTAATATTCTGATCTATTTTCAGTTGTAATTATTTGTATTCATTAAATTTTTTGCAATTATAAATTTTTTTTATTGTATATTATAGAAAACGTGCGTTCTGAACTTGGAAACACTGATTCTATACGCCGAACTATTCGTCGCGCATGGCGTAAAAATGTACCTGAAGAACCCAGAAATATGCAATTTGTTTTACCAGATATATGGAAAACAACAATGGGTTGTGAGTCAAATGATTTTTTAATTTACGACAATAAATGAATCACTAAATGCAAGAAGGGCACATGTCCATAATTTTCATAAAATCACATTTTTACAGATTATTGTTTAAATTCGATAAATACATCGTTCTGTGCAAAAGAGGCACATGTCCGGTTTACAGGAACATTATAAAATGATTATGATTTTTCGTATTAATTGCAAAAACGGCACATGTCCTGGACATGTGACCTTTTTGCCCAGAATAGTTATTAACAGTTATACCTACAGGTATATTACGTATATTACGTTGAATGATTAACCTACAATATTTTTGTATTCAACATACCTTATACCCTATTTCTTCGTGTTATATTTATTAATAGTTTATATTTACCCACTTTTTTGTTCATGTTGATTAATCGTAATATCAGTTAATGATTATTGGTGATTTTCAATAGTATATAGTTCAATATTATTATTTAAGACAGAATAATAACAGTGTACCTATTGAGTTGTTTTATAATCGTAATATTCGGACAACGAAATGGAGAGCCCTCCGAAGAGAAAAAAAGGTTTTGTTAATAGAGAAACATACAAAAAGAATATTATTAAGCAAGCGAAAATTTGTGGGAAAGAACACACAAACTGGGTTGGACAATTGGTGGCTGTGAAGAATGATCCTTCCACAATCGGAAAACGGTAAATACTAAACTTATTTTATAAAATTGTTGTTAAGTAATTTTATTGTAAGGTATTTTACATTTAAAACTTTAAAATTAAAATAATTCAATTTTAATATAAATTATATATTGTTCTTATTGATTTTCAGTTGTTGTTTCAAAAAATGTCTAGAAAGTATTCAACAAGAATATCTGGAAAACGTGATGAAAATGTTTTATGAACTACAAACGAAAAATGAACAAGATGTTAATTTACAGCGTACAATTGAGATCAAAACGATTACAAGAAAAAGAAAACGGACAGAAACAGAAGGAAAAGAAAAACCAAAATCCAAAAATTTACAGTATTTTTTGATAGTTAACAGCCAACGTACTCAGGTATGTAAAAAAGCTTTTCTTAAAGTACATAATATTTTTGAAAAAAGGATTAGGCGA
>JAIPRL010002953.1:0-48241 GCA_025469235.1 Pemphigus obesinymphae | reverse complement strand
CATTCTCATCTCAGCTACACTCATTCTCTGTTCTATCTTTCTACCTACTGCCCAACATTCCGTTCCATACATCATTGCAGGTCTCACCACTGCCTTATAAAATTTACCTTTTAACCTAATAGGGATTATTTTATTACACAGAATACCTGACGCTTCTCTCCACTTCGTCCATCCACACTTAATCCTGTGTTTCATATCCTCTTCGAAACCCCCATCTTTCTGTACAACGTACCCTAAATACTTGAACCTCTCCACTTCTCCACTTAACTTTATTTCTAGCCTTTCCCTATTCTCTCTGTGTTCCCTTTCACCAAAATCATATTCTATATATTCTGTTTTACTCCTACTAATCCTTAGTCTTTTACTTTCCAGATTTTAATATTTCTATAATTTATGTAATATTTAAGGTGAAAATTCATAATTCGAAAAAAGCCTCGATTAAAATCTAGAAAAGATGTCAAAAAATCTTAAGTTTTTTACATAAATAAAATCGAATCAGCCAAAGTGTCACAATTTTGTTACAACGAAAGCATTTTTCTATTCAAAAAGTAATAATATTTAGATGTATATTACACAGATTTATGTAGATATTGCTTATATTCAACTCCTCAGAAATAGCACGGGTTGCAGTTAAAATTTTATATAAAAATATATAATTTGAATGTACTTTTTGTGTACATTTTTGGGGGCCCTTTTGAAAAATAGTACCCTAGGTCCTTTATGTGCCAGCCCAACACTGGGGATAAGCAAGCATAGGTATATTATAAAATATAGTATAAGAAAATAACGGTAAATGCACCATTTTCCTCACAGTCATTGGTAATTAAGTTGAAATTTAAAAATATATACTACGGAAAATCAGAAAAATTGTAAATATTATGTATTTACATACCGTCTATGAACGGACACAAGAGTAATATAAGGTGTCTAAATTTGTACTTAAAAACCTAAAATTAATTACAGTACGGCTTAATATTTAGCGTACTAAGCGGTCACATCTCGTCAAAACAGTAATAAAATTCTTGAATGAATCAATTTATGCCGTTCCAGATACACTACGTGCATTCTAAAAATTTGTTGACCGACCAACAATCGTCAGTGTTTAATAATATATTGAAAAAATTTACAATTTCGTGAGCTATACTATGGTAAATAGTTTTTTGATATATGATTGAATTCTAGTAATATATAGATAATGAAATATTTCGAGCGAAGCGAGAAAAAAATTTTACAAGTCGTCAATTTCATACTTCACAACCCCTCATAAATATTACTTAGCGTCGGCCCTAATGTCCTTATATCCACATATACATATACATCATTCTTTGAATTGAGGTAAGCTCCACATTATTTAGTTGTTATTTTATTTTCCATGCTTGAATTATTGGTTGACAGACGGCTCACGGTAGTCTGCTAATCGAGTAGGTATCTACACATTTTACCCGAGCGTTTGTCAATTATCGTTGATCTTTATGACAGTTTTGATTTTCTCTGTTTTATGAAAAATACCTAATTTGTACCTATAATTATGAATAATAAATGCTCAAAAACTAAAAAACATTTGTTTAATTATTTTTCAAATAAAAAAATTCGCGTCAATGAGGTAAGTAACAATTTTAGTTTCAGGTTTATCTATTAATTCTGGGTTAAAGTTTAGCTTTTGGGTACCGATTAAAAAATAATAAAAGAGTATTTTCGAGGTTACAGCTATAGCTAAAATCCAACCATGGGATATTCTTTTAATAAGGGATATGAACAAATAATCTAAGTAGGTATTTAGAGATTTTTGATATTTTGCATTTTTTTCATCGGTGTAGTCTACCCAAAAGCTAGACTTCAACCATTCTAAATTCTGATACTATTTTATAGTATCTAATATTATGCTATTTATGTGTCGGTGCTCAAAGAAAATGAAATTGATTTGTTAATAGCAACGACGTCAAAATCTGAGACAAGCGGTCCTAAACCAGACGAATCTTCTCTGTTGCAATCAAAACCATTGGTAAGTTAAGATTGATTAATTATTAAGGTAGGTACCTATATCGGACAAAATTTAACTGTTAAAATGTATTATGTTGACTACCTACCTATTAAATTCTGATTCACTCAACAAAATATTAACAATAGTACTTAGGTACCTGTTATTTTAAATATTTTAATTTGTATTAACCATTAATTAATAATTATTATTTATTAAGTACCTATACTTATCTACTAAATTTATTTTTAAATAGGTAGGTACATTATTCTTAAAAAAATACATTATATAATTCATAGTTATATAATTCAAAGTATGCATCAAAAGAAACATTTTGAAACCAAATTTGATCTTATATAAAAAATTTTTCACTGATATCTTATAAGTTAAGGTTTAAAACAATTAAAACTGCCATAAGTTACCCACTGTTAGATATGTGTTACCTATTTTATAATTTTCTATAATATAATACAATTAAATATAGTACAAATAAGTATATTAAAACAAAATTAATTTATAAATATATACCTATATATAATAATATAATATTTATTAAAAATATTTATAAAGGAGGATTTATTTGGTGAAATTCAACCACCTTTCAATAATATTAATGATATTGGCCGTACAGTAGATCTCTTGGTTTTAACAGATGCTAACAAAAATCTTTAAGTTCATAACAAATGTTTCTGTATACTACTTTTATTATTAACTCATCGTTGTACTTAGTAGCAATAAAATGAAAGTAATTATTGGTGATGATAATTATTTAATTTTCGGTATTGTTATTTATTATACTCTAGCTACTTATTAACATAGATAATACACATGTGTATTATCTATGCTTATTAATCTATGGGTACCAGACGTAAAGTATGAATTTCCACTATTTAAACAAAATGAAAAACGCATATTAAAATTCCAATTTAAGTGTCTTGTTGAGTTTAATTGGCTGTGTTATTCTGCTATGAAAAATGGTGCATTTTGTAAATATTGTGTCATTTTTGTCAAAAGTGACGGTGTTGGAAATCGACCCTTGGGAAATTTTGTAACTGTACCGTTTAATAACTGGAAGAAAGCGAAAGATGTTTAATTATTTAACAGTCGCATAACTTATTTTTAGAGCTTTATTTTTATTTTTATTTTTTTTTTAGGCTTTTTGTCTTCATAGTAATTTAAAATAACATATATCAGCTGTACTAGATTCTGTGAATTTTTTGAATGTTTTAAATAAAAATAAGCCATCTATAATACAGCTCATTGATAAAAATAGGTACATAATTGTATATTTAATTAATAAAACATATAATTTTAATTAAAAAAAAAATTTTATTTGTTTGTAAAAATGAGTTATTTTTTTGTGTGTGTAATAATAATATTTACGGTCACATTTTCGAGAAATGTGGTGATGGGAGAAAGTGTGAGAGCAAAGCCCGCTTCAGGTCAATAAAATTTTTTGTGTTGATAACGATAAGTCTTACAAGGTCATTTAATACTGTGGTATCATAATAACCATGATAATCACAATATTATTTGGTAGTCGCGGTAACATAATTGTAATTGCCGGGAAATTGTTGGTAGGAAAATCGCTATAACATACAAGTACCATAAAATATTTTCCAATACATAACTTTATCCAACTCCTTAACAAAATCCTAAATACGCCCCTGGTATGTCGCCCAGTCTCAGGCACGTAGCCAGGATTTATTCTACGAGGGGGCCAAATTTTTATTGGCACCCTTCAGCAAAAAAAAAAAAAAATTTGGTCAGTAGCTAGGGGATGGAAGCAGTTCACTCGAGAATAATTTATAGGATACTGCAGGTAGATATTATATTAAATTTAGAAGCAAATTTTTCAAATAAAAAATGTGTAAAATATTTATGAAAAATATGTAATATAGGTAACTACATACATTATAATAGTAAAATAAATACTTGGGGAAAATTTCAAATTTTTAAATTTCTACTTTTCAGAAGTACGAGGAGATTACTTGTTATATTGCCTTCCTGAAACATTAGTTTTTCCTTTTACTTTTATGTAACGATTGGATCATAGGTGTGCACAAGGGTGTAGTGCTATTGCTGAACCTAAAACTTAGTCTCGATTTATATGTAATGAGTACGTGTTAAATAAATATTTAAATTGATTTTACATTTGTTTTTAAAATATTTTTCGTGTGCTTTTATCAAAAGAAAATCACAATATCCAAGATTCTCTCATATTTTCCCCATCGATAATATTCAAAAATTAAAAGTATATAAACTAAAATTTCTGATCATTCCTATATTTATGTTACATTATGATGAAAAAAACGGTCTGCTTGCTAGGTACCTATATAATATGTTATATGTATTATATATACGGATCTATTTTCCATCACAGCACCACTTTTATTTTTCAACCAAACACATACGAAATAAGTTCGTTTTCCACCACTTTTTTATGTTAATAAATTTATTTTTATTTTTTTGAGAAATCCTGGTTTACTATTGTAATAATATATGCAGTGGTATAGTCGTCAGTAATGTTTTTGGTATACATTATACGCCTCAATTTCGCAATGTAAAATAGGGGGGTGGGCTTCAATAGGTTAGTGTACAACCAATTATTAATAATGCTTTAGGTATAAGTGTATAATACTTCATTTTTATAGTAAAATAAATTTTAGACAAAAACCATAATATAGGGCTGTATAGGTATCATAATAATAATAATAATAATACTTAATAGAAAAATCTTTAAAAATCTTTACACTTTTTATACTAATTTATTATAACAATTAATAATTTATAAAATATCTCATAATGATTATTTTCTGTATCTTTCTAGATCTCTTTTCTTGATCTACTAGAATAACCATTTTTTTCAGGTACCTTATAGTAAATAGGTATAGGTAGTAATAAAGTTAGTCAATAAGTTATGACACAGTATTTTCAGTAGTTAGTAAAAGTATGTCTACGAAAATACTATATAAGTGGTTTTAGAGTTACAATACTCAATATAAAAGAGATTAAGTACAACATTTTGGAGACTCCTCCTAGATCCTACATATTAAGTACCTATCGTAATAAATTCAGATTGGTATCAAAAAATTGCAATTTAATTGAAACTAATTACTAAGTTTTGTTTTAATTTGCAACTCATTGATTAACCCGTGATAAGTAAAAACTCGTCTAGGGTGAAATCAATCTCGTCGGCGTCTTGCAAAGTAGTATTTATTTACAGTAGCATATAGTGTAAATAAGTAGGTACCTATTATATATATAACTATTAGATGGGTACTGTAATTTATGCTACAGAGAACTGGTAAATTTTCAAGTTATCTGTGATCAGGTATGTAGCCAGGATTTATTCTACAAGGGGGCTAAATTTTTATTGGCCCCTTTCAGCAAAAAAAAAAAAAATTTGGCCAGTAAGGGATGGAAGCAGTTTACTCGAGATATATATTATGTTAAATTTAGAAGCAATTTTTTCAAATAAAAAACGTGTAAAATATTTATGAAAAATATGTAGTATACATATATTATAATAGTAAAATAAATACTTAAAGACATTTTCAAATTTTTAAGCTCCTACTTTTCGGAAGTAGGAGGAGATTATTTGTTCTATTGCCTTTCTGGTTTAGGTTTTCCTTATACGTTTATGTAACGATTGGATCATAGGTGTGCATAAGAGTGTAGTGTAGTGCTATTGCTGAACCTAAAACTTATTCTCAATTTGTATGTAATGAATATACTTGTTAAATAAATACTTAAATTGATTTTACATTTGTCTTTAAAATATTTTTCATGTGCTTTAATCAAAAAAAAAAAAAATCACAATATCCAAGGTTCTCTCATATTTTTCCCATCGATACCATTCAAAAATCCCCACAGTTTTTTTTTTAAAAATTAATATAGATTTTGACGTTACATTTTCAAGTATATAAACTAAAATTTCTGATCATTCCTATATTTATGTTACATTATGATGAAAAAAAAACTGGTTGCTTGCTAGGATATATGTAGTATAATATATACACTGAACCAAATATATCTGTGATTTCAATAAAGATATAGATATATATATATACAATATTAATGGTTGTTAATATATATGTCCAATAAGATTTTTGTTGATTTAGAAATAAAATATTTGTTAATTTAATAGTAAAATCACAAAACATATTATTGATTAACAATGTCTTTTATCAATATCTTGGGTAAAATTGTCCAATTGAATACAAATTTATTTTAATTAAGAAATATTTTGTTAATTCAATTATAAATATTTTGTATTCATTTCTATCTTTCTTTTCGTAGAACCTATTTGTTAATCAAAATAGTCCAGTGGTCGAATTGGAAAAAAATAAGGACGGATTCTGAGCTTAGTTAAAAAAATCACAGTTCCGGAACATATTAAAGAAAAAGTAAGCCATGGAGGACTTCGTCCACCACACCCTCTATCCAAAGTTTCTTAACCAGGGGACATTTTAGATTATTACATAACATGAATAGAATAGAAAAATCCAACATTTTTTTTTTACATCATTGTTGGGGGTTATATATTTTCAAGATAGCATAATTTAAACAAACCTCTTTCAAGTGTAGGTATAATGTATACCTATATATAAAATGTACATAATATAGGTAATGTAAAAGGCTTAAGAGGACGCTTCACACTAGATTTTTAAGGATTTTTATGTTTAGTCAATTTTTATGAAATTTGAAAAACGAAAATTCAACAATTTAAAAAATTGAATCATATTATAAAAATAATTTAAAAATAGTCATGTGTCGGTACCATTTTTTTATTATTGTATCGCGATATTTTGTATACATTTTGACTTTGCGATTAGGTACTAAGAGATAAGTTGTATATTATATAGTTATAGAGCGTGAACGTATTTTAATATACCACTATAAGTACCTACCTATAGCCGTTATGCGTATAGCGGCATATCCTCTTAAAAAACTGAGGGGGCCACCAACTCGTGGGTACTGATTTTTCTAAGGGGGGGGGGAGCCGACCCATCACGTGGCTACGTGCATGCCCTGCATGGTGTTCAATAATAAAATCCACTGTATAGGCGGCGAAATATTTGAACATTTTAACGTTAAAATGTAAAAAAAAAAAAAAAAAAAACAAAAAAATATATACCTATTTTATACGTAATCGCATATTACAATAGTTTACGGGCTTGAAAAATGCACCGCGCACCACTTGGTTATATTATAATATTATAGAAAATCGCGATTGTACAGAAATATAAGATATTATTGGTACAATATTATTGTATCGTGAAAAACGAAAACGACGATATATATACGTCGGGCCAGCGCCTATAATAATATTATGTAGGTATAATATACAGCGACACGTACGTCCTCACGCAATGTCACACGGCGGCCCCGGCCCGCATATATTATTATATTGTACATGGCCGTATTATAGGCACATCATGCACCTACATAGGTGTACTCGTTTCACGTTGTTCAACAGACTTCTCCGCCCCCCACCATCATCGCCTTCCACACCACACGGTCAAAGCGTCACCGTTCCCTCTCTTTGTGGTGTGCCCCCGCCGAGACCGTGTAGACCACCGCACTGCAATCGTACGTGCATGTATACGCGCTCGTCCCGTCGTACAATACACGTACGTCATTATAATAATACTACTACGCAGTTGATACGTCTTGATAGTGTATAATATATTATCATCAAATAAAGGAGTAATATTTTCCGCGTCGGCGTATCGCAAAAAAAAAAGTAAAAAACCGCCCACCCACCACGACGCCGGTTTCCGTACAACAACGGACCACCACCACGGTTAGTCGCGCGCGCACCCGCACATCCAAACACACACCGACCACACGTACATAGATACTCGCATACACACACACCGCTCGTACAACGATAACGCCAGCAGCTGCTTTGTGTCCGTGTGTGTCGCATCGGTTCGGTGTTTATTGTACATTGTCGTCCGTACAACCTCCGTGGCCGCACTTCATTCGCTCTCGGCGACGAGTTTCGTTTTTATTTTTCACATAATTTTCACACTCCATTTCCGCCAGACCACACGTCGTCCGCCGCCGCCGCCGCCGCGACAGTTACTAATACCAACCAACGTTCCGGTACAACGCAAGACGCGAAAATGACCGTGATTACGATGCCCACGGCGGAAAAGAAGTCCGACAACGTACCGTTGGTCAACAACATAGAGATCGATCCGAGTGCTCAGGTAAGCGGTGGCGTTTTTTACGCCTTGTCCGCGACCATATTATGCGCTTTGCAAATGTCCCCACCTCTGATGTCCGTCTCTTGTCCCTGCGGCTGTCGCCCCGAAACGCCGTAAAATTCGCGACTTGGGTACCCTACGTGCCGTGCGCACTTATCAACGTCATGTTTGGTTCGAATAAATCAGACAAATCGCAATTCGTATCGCGTTTTCCGTTTTATGAGCTTGCGCCGACGGCTGGGACGTCGTCGTGCCTTTGTGATGGTAACGTATAGGTACACATACACACCTAAACACCTGTCCGCGTCGCGTACCCCTCGCTGCCGTCGCGCAGTCCGCAGGTTTTGCTACACTTTCCCCCCCCCCCCGCGCCGATTATTCGTAATATTTTACAAACGAATGGAGAACGATAATTATTGGCAAATTGCGTTTAATTATGGAATGAATGCTCGACATTATTCCGCCGCCGTTATCGACTTCGGGTGGCCGGCTCACGATAGGTATGTTGTAATCGCATCGAATGTCGAGACGTGACGTTCGCGCAAACAACGAATGGCATTCATGTCAATATAGCAATAACAAAGATACGTACGCGGTACGTGTCGTATGCGTGTTTGCCTGTCCACTACCTGTTACCCGAGATTACGCGCCTGGACACGAAATTACGTTAGAAAATGCACATACGATTACAAGAATAATTATAATAATTTATTAGAATGAATATTTATCGCCAGATTAGATTAGGTTTTACTCTTTTTTCTTTTTTTTTTAAACGATTGTGTGTGTGTGATACATGTAGCTATTCCCAGTGTGTATTAACGACAAAATAATAATTATTATCGTTAAATATTTCAGATAAATATACGGTTTTGAAAATACCTACCAACCTATTAGGTTATTATTTTAGTGTACCTTCCTATTCGTTGTTTTGTGTCATAAATTCATATGTAAACAAAAAACTGTTCGTTTTGAATGTTTTTATTATTACTTGTGTGTGTGTGTGTAATTGAATTGTAGTGATTTTGGCATAGAGTCAAATTTATACACGTCACTCACCTGACAAGTGCTAATCTATTGTCTATTTTCATTAAAGTCCATATATATATATATATATACAAATATATCTATTGAATATTGTTTATCAATTGCCCACGATGAAACATGTTATTTCATATTTGCATTTGCAGACTTTGAAGTTTGAACCTATGACATTAAAACAACTTAATATTTTCCCGTGTGTTGACAGTAATATTATAAGAGTATGTGTTCTTTATGTATATTCTTCTAGCTTTATCTAGCATACTGTTGATAATTTTGGATATAATTGGCAACTTATTGTTACATATTGGTACTTGTTAGAAATTCAGTGGAAGTATTAACAATAAAACCAATACCTATTGGAAAACAGTTAAATAATAATCATAGAATAATAACTAATAAATTAGGTATGCAATAAGTAATATAATAGATAGGTACTAGATATTGTCAACCATTATTTCTAAAATATTGTAATTTGGTTAGGTATACCTACCAAATTTAACTATGGGTGCTTAATTTTATTATCTACCTAGTACCTACCTACCTATATACTTTTCACTATACCTAATTTTTTATCATTGAAATTTTGTTAGTATACCTACTAAAAATACGTTGGTTGTACTTAATATTATGTACATTAATGTTTAATATCTAACGATAAGTGAAGGTCAAAGGAAATTAAATTATGTTCTATTATATTAGATGTATTTACGATGGTTTTTTCAAACTTGAATTGAATTCTTTTTTATAGTCTGAATGATTAACAATAATTCTCTAAATTCACTAGGTATTATATGATGAATATCCTAGTAAAATACTTATTCCAATGTAAACATTAATACCTAGATTATTGTTTTGTTAAACATTTTAAAATTTATTGAAAGGTTTTGTAATTTTTTAGAGAATAGTTTCCTTTTTAAAATATGTAATAGGTAAGTGTTTTGATTCTAATTTGCTTTAGGACAACTCGCCTTTGACATGAGACCTTTTCACAGTGGCATGGTGATAAATATTTATTCATTTTGCATACGTACCTATGTGTTTTTTTAAATAATACTTAACATAAAAATCTTGTAATTTATTTCCTGAATGTGATTTTTATTTTATATATCTATATATATATAGGTGTATACGTACATTTTTATAAAAAAAAATTTGAAATTTGTTTGAAATATTAGGTAGGTACGCAAGATTAAATTATATTGTAAAGTAATATTTTGAGAAATTCCGCATAAATACAGTATACGTAGGTATATTAAAATATAAGTTAAAAATTATAAAAAATTGAAATTTTATTTTGAGTACCATCAATGTTATACGATATATTTGAAACTATTATCAGTTTTAATTGATTTAATTTAAATTAATCACCCCAAAATGGCGATGACAACTTATCCATATTCGTTTTGCGTAGTGTAATTTTTCTGTATTGTTCATTAGTTAGATAGAGAACAAATGCGGGCATCATGCTGTCTTAATTATCATGTTTATAAATATTTAGTTATTATTGTCTATATTTAACCTCTTAAAAATGAGTATGTAGTGTCTTAAAACAATTATCAATTTGTTTTTATTATTTTGGGAATAATTAAATATCTATTTATAAACTTGTTTCATCACCACAGTTGCATTTATAACTATTGCATTTGTTTGTTTGATTAAGAATTTAAAAGTATTTATACATTTTTATACTTGCAGGCAAAAGATTTGGAATCTGGAAATGTTGAAAGCGATAGACCAGTCAGATCTAAGTTTTTGGTACTTCGAGTCATCAATGAACGAGTTTATTCTTTCTGGACATTAATTTATGTATTGATGATGTCATTACTGATCACGTTCATGGTTTTAAATGGAGAATATATTTACAGAGCTATTGGAAATCTTTTCAGTGATGAGGTGAACATTTAAATATTAATTTATTTTATTTGTTAAATGATAATATTTTAAAAATGTTAGTTGAAAATGTAAATTTATCTTTGATAGTTGATATACATTAACATTTTTATAAGCTAGAACATTTCTAACATTCATTAATAATATAATAGCAAGGAAAAAAAGTGTTAACATATATGAGTAAATAAAATAAATATTAAAATAATATAAATACTAGTTGTCGACCCATGTAAACATTTTTGCATCAATCTTTTTTCAATATAAAGTGGAGTACTTAATTGCAATTATAGGATTATTAGGTAATTATTTAATATTGCAATTAATTTAAAAATTGCAATTTTTAGGTATGGTGTAATATGAAACCAAGCTATTATTATTAAATTTAAAACAATTATTTTTCATTTTTCCAGTATATGTTATTTTTCATATTTTATTATATTTTTTCTTATCAATAATTATATTAGTTATATCCACAAACATCATTTTCTAATCGATAATATCAATAAGTCCATATATAGGTTCAATGGTAGAGTACATTTTTTTTTTTAGGGTTACTACCACCTACTATGTAGTAGGTTTAGTTTTCATTTAGTGTTACAATCGTGCATTTTTGTAAAAATATTAAAATTGTTAAGTTATTAGACTTGCATTATAAATAATAGGAAAAATAAAATTTATATAATACAATATTATAAATTAGAACAATAATTCATTGTGCTTTGTCTATACAGCTGTACAACAGTTGTTAGTATATAGGCATCTAAAATTATGTATTTGTATATTGATATTTGAGAGAGTACTAGTAAGAATTATTTACTAAACGGGGTTTTTTTTTTGAAAATACGACTTAATGCTATTTTAAATTTTGAATATTTTTAATTTCTTTGTGTATATTTGATCACAGAACATTAGAAATTAATTTAATTACTTTAAAAGTAATAATAGTAATTTGTTACTATATGTTTATTATCAGTGGCATCTCGTGACGGGGTGATCGCCTCCCCTCTAAAATTGTAAAAAATTACTTATTAACAGGTTAGTTATTGATTTAAATATTAACAATTATTTATATTTATATTGTAATGCATTTTCAAAATATTATTATTGAAAGTAAAAATTATTTTCTATTGTTATGAAAACACTATTAAGGTAATCAGAGTTTAAAAATATATGTAGGTGATAGCACGGTTGAAATAGGTACCTATTATTTATTTGCGTGGTTATCGAGTAATGAACAGTGCTAGGCGCTGGGGCGACATTGACAATCGCCCGTCATAACTATACGATCAAAACACAAAAACATAGAAGGGTGAATTCGGTAATAATGCGGCCGCCAGAGCGATAGGAATCATCACCCGACATGCATGTGGTCTATAGAACAATACGGAATAATGTGTATTTACTGTGTTCGTGTTTGTGACACGTGCACATTTCTATGATTTCTATATTTCTTTAATATTTATTTAATTTATTCTTTTATTATTGGTGTATTTTATATTATTATAATATAGTCGATAAAAATTCAGTATTATATATCATAGAAAATTGAAATAAATCAACTTGGAAGACCTGTTTAGTGAAATGAAAGATACACTCTTAAATTTTGGGTATAGAAAGTATAAGTTTTATTATTTTGTAATTTTCAGTTTTTGTAAAACATATTTTATATTTTGGTTTAATAAATACCTTTTAAATTGGTACATAATTATTATTGTATTCTATGCTTTTCAAAAATGAATAGTTTTTGATTGACCTCCCACTTTCAAAGCCTACAAGCCACCACTGCAAAGTTTAAGTTTTAAAAATATGTACTAATTGGTTATTGAGATAACTATAAATATAGGTAAATATAATTTTAATAAAAAAAATAAGAACTTATTTTTTTATAGGGTACATTAAATGTTTTCAAGTAGCTTTTGTATTTATTTTATAACATGTTATAAAAATACTATATAATTAAAATATATAAATACAAAATTATTATTAACCAATATTTTTTATCAGGATAAAATGATTTAATATAGATCCATTTAATTAAAATTAAACAGAGAGAGAGGAGAGGGGTGGTAAACCTATAGCATGTGTTCCAAATGTGGCATGCTAATCAAATTTCAATGGTACCTAGTACCTACATGAAAATATAGAACTGCTTAAAATTTTTTTTCATTTAAATAAGGTACCAGTGGCGGCTTGTAGGCTTTGAAAGTGGGAGGGCAATTAAAAATTATTAATTTTTGAAAAGCACAGAATACAATAATAATTATGTAGGTTCCAATTTAAAAGGTATTAAACCAAAATTAATACCATATAGAAAAACAAATATATAAATATATTTTTCAAAAACTGAAAATTATAATATAATAAAACTTATACGTTTTATAATCAAAATTTAAGCTTCTATATTTCATTTCACTAAACAGATCTTTCAAGTTGTTTTATTTCAATTTTCTGTTAATGAATGAATTTTAAATTTAAAAAATTTAATTAATTATAATTATAATTTTTTAAAAAATTTAAAAAATGAATTTTTATCTACTATATTGTATTAATATAATATACACCAATAATAAAAGAATAAATTGAATAAATAATAAAGAAATATTGAAATGTGCACGTGTGACAAACACATAGTTAATACAAGTTAACTTATTCTGTATTGTTCTGCAGTCCACATGCATGTCCGACTATTATTCGTATTGCTCCAGCGGCCGTATTATTATCAATTCCCCCTCTTATGTTTTTGTGTTTTAATCGTATAGTTAAGACGGGCGATTGTCAACGTCATCCCAGCGCCGAGCGCTGTTCGATACTCAATAACCACACAAATTAATAATAGGTACCTATTTGAACCGTGCTATTACCTATATTTATTTTTAAACTTCGATTACCTCATAGTGTTTTCATAACAATGGAAAACCATTTTTACTTTCAATTACAATATTTTAATATTTTGAATATACATTATAATGTAAATATAAATAATTGTTAATATTTAAATCAATATCTAACTTGTTAATTAGTAATTTGCTATAATTTTAGAGGGGGACAATCGCCCCTAATCTACACACGAGCCGCCACTATAAGGTACATATAAATATTTAAATAAAATATTTTTATACCTATTTAAAAAAAAAAGTGTTTGAGATAACCTTTTTTTTAATACACATACCTACTACCAAGTATATTTTTAAACACATGAATATTTTTTGAAATTTTAATTTCAAAATTGATCTAAAATAAGTTTGTCACCTCTAATATAAACCATTATATATTTAATAATTTTATATTTATATATGTTGTGTATAGACTGATGCTTTTTACGGAACTGGGACTATTGCTTTAAATGATAAATTAGCTTTTCCTTTACAAGATATAAACAATGACTATGAAATTGACAAATTAGAAGATATGGAATTGAAGAAAATTGAAGTATGTAATAGTAATTTATTGTTTTATTCAAATAAAATTAAAAGCTCTACTGATTGAAATTGATAATTAAATCTTTTGATTAATTTAAGATTTATCAAAAATACATAATTATTATTTAATAACAAATATTATACTTACTTTATATTTTAACCTTTGTGTTATTGTGATACAATTATATTTAAAGTATAAATAAAAACTAGTTATATTATGAACTGTTCGATTTTCGAACTCAATAAAATTGAACCCGGGGTGTTTAGTTTGGTTAAAAAATCAAATTCAAAATTTAAAATATTCTAACTGAACTAAACACATAATTTTGTTTGAAAATCGAATTGAAAACCAATTTGAACAAAAAAAATTTTAATAGAGCGATGTTTACAATTTTTTTAAATATTTTTTATTAGTATGGATCTCTGATTATTCTGACCGGTTTTCAGATTAAAGTTTGGTTTAAGTTTAATATTTAAATTGAATAGTTCGGTTAGGATCAGGTTTGAATAAAAATGTGTAAGTTTAGTTCGGTTCGACCTCAAACATTTGGGTTCATAACATCACTAATATACTAAATATATTTAGACTAACAGATATTTATTTTTCATTATTTATATAATATGTATTAAATAATTATATAGAGTACCTTTTTTTTTTTTTACATTTTTTTTTTAAACTGTTTAGAAATCCTTGGGTTTGAACCGTGACAGTAATGATGATTTATTCAGTCCAGAAGATGTTATTTCTGAATTCAAGGAAAATTTTGAACTTGATTTAAGAGACGACAGTTATGAAAAGATTATGCCTATGATACCACTTACCAATACTGCACGTTTTATTCATGATTTTAGTGCAGTATGTTTTTTTTTTAAGTTTTTTTTAGTTAACTATATTAATATACCTAATTATCAATGTACAATTTATTTTATTTCAGAATGTCACTGGTATTGTAGATGTTGTAGGCAAACGTTGTTTTGTTATGCCATTGAACCACAATACAGTTTTGCCACCCAAATCTTTATATGATCTGTTATTTAAAATGTCAAGTGGTAAGTAATATATTATATTTATCTAATATATTATGAATGTATTTTTTAGTGAATTAATAAGTGTAGTAGTATGTAGTGATTTGAGTGAGTAAATCTGTTCGATTTTTTGGGACTAGGAAATGTTATTATCAAAAAATTACAAAAACCCTATGTTCAATTTACTATTTGAATTTGTTAATGAAAATTATGACTTATTATTAAATTTATTTATTAAAACACCTTTTTTTTTGCTTATTACTAATGAATTTTTTCCCTCCTTTATGACCTCTGTATCCTCCCTAATACCTACTTAATATACAAATATGATTAGTTTTAGTTTTTTATAATCAAAACAGCAAACTTTTGGTATACAAAATTTATAAACTTTGACCTATTTCAAATTGTTTTTTTTTCAATATCAGAAAACTAATTAAAATTACGATTTTATGGTAATTTGTTTTAAAATTTATATAACCAAAATAACTGGATCTATTTTTATATATTTTTTAATTTGGCAGTAGATTAATTAACTATTAAATTAATTTTGATCACGAAACATAATCAAATTATTCACAAACTATATAAGCTGATTTATATAATTAATATATTTTAATAGGTTATTACTCCGTTGACACCAGAAATGTGATGCATAACATGCGTGTTGTCAAACCAGCTATTGAAGATCTCACAGAATATGGTATATACATTGCAAAAGATTGTGCTGGTTATCCAACTTATAAATTGGAAAATATCATTTCTAAAGGTAATAATTTGAAAATAAAGAAATAAAATTCTACAATGTAATATGAAAATTTATATTTTACTTTTATGATTAACAGCTGTTTATTATATTATTTTATGCATGTGCATTAAAAATATTTCCATATAATATAGATATTTTAGTTGATAAGATGCATGAAACTTATAACTGAATATTAAAATAATAAAATTATTGATTTTAAGCTTTAAAAATTACAATTATATTGTATGTTATACCATTGTAATAATTGGTTTTTAGGTTTAAATAAATTATATATATTTATGTAATCAATGCTCAATGGCATTTTATGTCATTATTTACACCTTATCCTTTATACAGTATACTATTTGTGTACATTAATTTAAGTTTGACAAGTTTTCAAATGGATTACTTTTTCTGTTTATATTTTTTGTTTGACCTTTTCCAGAATTATTATTAAAGTAAAAGTTTTTAATTGTACCTATATTCATAGTTTTGAAATTAATATTTAAATAAAAGTTGTTTACATACAGTAATAGGAAAAATAATACATTATTTTTTTGTTTATTATAAACTTTTGAGTGGTCAATCATAAATGTTTCATAAACAAGACATATTTGTTTAAATGTTTTTTAAATAGCATGGATTTTTGTTTTAATAAAGTTAAAAGCAATGAATATCCAATTTTTATTTTTATAATAACATGCATTACGCTTATAACAATATGCTAAATGCTAACCTATAAGTTTGCAAATGAAATATATATATATATTGTCTATAGGTAATGATTTATTAATGTATTCTGTTGAAGTGCATTATAAATAACAAACAACTATACTGTTTTATAATTACCATTAATTGTGTTTTACCCATTGTTCTAGAGAAGGATAGTGATAATATATGTAAAAGTAAAATATATATTTTTTGTTTTAAATTTGCTTGTTATTGAATGAAAGAGTGTTAATGAGAGGTGGAAGAATTTAACAAAAATATTGTATTATAATATTTTGTGGAAGTAGTAGGGTTTAATCCCTCAGTATAATATTTGGGTACTTACTATTATATATATTATCATTTATTGTGAAACAACAGTCAGTGTATAATTAATCACAAAAATTTCATGAAATTAAAATAAGTTAAAAAAAATTTTGATTACAATTTTATGAAATTAATATAATAAGTATTTATTTACCTCTTATAAAATTTATTAATTAAAATATTTATAGAAACTATATTCAATTTAGATTAAAATGATTATTTTAAAATATTTCATTCTTCTTGTTTTCAACTTTTATTAATTTGATCATTAATAATTAATATCCAATGTTAAATATTTTATCAGTAATTTGACTTTGTAGATAAGATGAAAATTAATGTCCATTTGGAACTTGAATTCATTGGAATAATTAAAAAATATTATAATATGTTTTCAAATGAATTTGACAATTATTTTATCAGATGAATATTTATGTGCTTTTCAACGTTTTTAAAGACGATTAATGAATGCTATTTGAAATAAAAAAATACCCTTACTATACTATATAATACTTACTATTTACTATTTTGTTGGTTGAGTAATACCTAATAATTAAAATTAAAAAGTGCATTTCGCTGTGGGCAAAACTGGATTTGTATTGATCTTTAAAACAAATTTTCTGCCTTATGCTCAAACATAATATTTTAGTGTATGAAGAATATTGTGCTGATACCAGAAGTCAAGTTTACTACTGGTTAATTAATTTTACAATTTTGGGAATCCTTAAATTATATATTATATATATATAAGTTACATCACTATACATTAGGTATTATGAATCACATATTATTTCAAAATGTACCAAGTGTACCTTAATTTGATTTTTATCTAAAGATCACAGATTAAGATAAGGTATATTTTATTAAAAAAAAAAAACTTAATAAAGAGATTTTGTTCTACATCGGGGCCTAAAATGTTGAATTATAAAATCCAAAACTGAAGACATTACAATTATTCAACAACATTTTTACTACACAAAGAGGTACGTAGTATACATAATTTTAGGTCCCATTTTTGTTAAGCAATTTGACTTTGGTATTTATACTTAGGTTTTAGGAGATAAATATCTGGTATATATACACATTTTTTATATTTTTAGTACATTTCCTATGGCATTATACAAAATTTAGATTAAAATAGTTTGTAGTAGGTACCTATATTTGAATAAAAAAAAGTAGCTAAGATGAGGGAGTAGATTTATTTGAATTGAAAATTTATTTTCTCATATTAAAATTCGATATAGTATTGAAATCGAACATCAAAATGAAGTATTTTTATGAATTTTTCTTCAAATTAAATCATTTATTTGAATCCTAATGTCATTTTAAAATTATTTTTCATATAGGTACCTAAGTTATTTTTTGAACATTTGATTACAATTTAAAGTTAAATTTACTCATTTAAAGTTTTTTTTTTTTTTAATATTCTACTACTTTGCAACAGTTTTTATTAGAGTAAAATAAAGTATACCTAAGTAATTTCAAAAACAATAAAAAAAATTTATAAAATACTAAAGCTGAGGTTCCTATATTTATTTAATATTTCATATACCTATTATAAGTACAATATATCTAGGTAGGTATGACATATTTTATACTTGTGTTATAAAAATAATAAATTTAATTAAGTATTTCTTAGTAAAAACAAAAATAAACTTATAATTTTGGGTTACGTTTTTATTAGTAAGTAGGTACTTAAAATTTTTAGTTTATTATTATACATTACATAATACTTATAAAATCTGTTATATCTCATGTATAAAAATTACTATAGGTGTATATATGTGCTATATATATATATATGCTGGTATCTACTTATAACAACTACTAAAACAAAAAAATATTAAGTCAACATATTTTAAGGTATAAAATATAAGTATTTATTTTTTATTAAATATATAGTATTTCAGTGGAAAAGTTTTTAAAATACAGAATGTCTAAATGATTTCAGCTGAAATTTGAGCTTATGATAATTAACTAGATTAACTGATAAATAATACAGACTTTCTTAGGATTAAGGATATAGTATAGGTATTACCTATAATATGCAGGACATAAATACTAGTACACGTATAAAATAACCACTTATTTTTAACCCGTTCAATTAAGTATTAATATAGATGAAAATAAACGATTCTAAAAGTTATTAAATTTTTTCTCGTTAATTTCAATTAGTTAATTAGTTTAATTTGTTTAGTTGTATTAATATATTAAAAAATAAACATTTGGACATGCATAAGATAAACAAAATATCTATTGTCTATCTATAGGTTATAATTATAGTCTATAGTTATTAAGGATACCTATATTCAAAGAATACATATATAGTTATATGCTGTGTGTGAAAGTATAAAATAATGAACAACTTAATTTAAAGTTAAAAGTTTTTATATTTTATAAGGAAAATTATAAATAATTATAAGTTCCAAAAAAATTGAAATGCTGAATATATTTTGAACATGATATAATTATAAATTAAGTTTTTAAATGAATACCTATATCTATATATTTATATGTACCTATATCTAGAATTAAAAAAATTCATTTTTCTGTTAGGTTAAATTAAACTTAATTATTGTAAACAATACCATTGTCATTTATTTAAAATTAAATTGAAGTTAAATCATGAATTATAGTATATTATAATGGTTAAAAATAAACTAAAGTAATTTATTAATTACCAATAACTTAAATAAACATTTATTAATTAAATTAATAATACATTTTAATTTATTAAACGAGTTTTATTTATTAATTTATAGTGAGTTTCATATAGTTATTTACCTGACCTTGATTGCTTTTTCTATGGTTACAGCTCTGTATTTGTTTACTTTTTTAAGGAGGATGTCATGCTTGCATTTGTTGTCTTCATCAAATCTATATATGAGTAATATATAGTAAATTCGTGTAATGTGCTAGAACCTAAATTGTAATGTTTTAGTTTAAAAAAACCTATCATAAATGAAAAAATATTTCTGAGGGCTTGACATATCATTTTGGTGAAATATTATCCAATAAAAAACTTACAGCTAATTGAAACGTAAAAAACTGAAAAACGCTATTGTTTCATTGTTAAACCCTCTAAAATATTCTTCTTTACAAACTTACAATTTAAGTTTTGCATAGCATTATTTCCCCTATTAAATTATTAGATAAATTAAGTAATTAATAATACAGTTAGGTGAACTTATGTAATAGGTGGTAGCCGGTAGGTTAGGTTAATATGTCCCGTTTCAATACCGACTACAAGCATATATCTCAGATTTATTACCTACTACAAGTAATTCAGGTAATCATTGTGTATTTGTATATAATTCATATAATATAAAAATAATTAATTAGTTAATGCACGATCATATATATTATTTCACCGCTTAATGCTAATATCGGTTTGTCCGCGCAGTATTTATATTAAATGCACTCTATTTTGAAAGGATTGCAAAGGATGATATCGCCATTGGACGATGATGTTTTGTGATAATGTCCTTCAAACACTCGTGGTAGTGGTGTTATTTCAAGTTTTAACTAAACACGGCAACTGGCAACATTTTAATAAAAATGATAGTGACGTAGGGGCACAGGGACAACTGCACCTGACCACTGACTCCCAGGGTTACCGAACTTGTATTGATCTCTTCATTTCATCTAACTTTAAGCACATAGTTTATACAAATTACTTTTTTTTTTTTTTTTGCTCATTTGTGGTTTTTAGAGTAGATTTATCGAATTCTATAGACATATATACAAATGACTTATTTTTTTTATCTTAGAGGGCCCAAACATTTGATTGATTTAATACTAGGGCCATTCAACTTAACAGTTATGCCACTGAAAAATAGGCATTTGTGTCTCTTTTATTAGTTCAATGACTATGAATATTATATTTCATTATAAAATCTTAGAAAATTACCTTTAAAATCCCTAAATATATCTATATTAAAATCGTAAAAAGTAGGAAAACATTATAACACTACAAAATGAGATAAACATTGCTAAAAACATTGCGACGTCACCACCACTAACTTAAAAGTGGCTTGCCAATGCTCCAATGCGCCGTAATAACTATAATTGTGCCGACGAAGAAGAAAAGTTGATGACCCTTTTTTTTTTGATTATTTACATTTTTAAAAAAGTATTTTCATAGTATACGAAATTTTTACATTAAAAACGGACTGGTGAGATGAAATATTGGCCTCTTAAAATGTTTGTATATATACAAACAAACTCTATATATAATATATACACATATATAATCAAAATATTCGTATTATAAAAATTTTTCTTCAAAATATTTTTTATAACTGCCCGGTGAAATGTTAAAATTGGCCTGCCTAAAAACTCGCACACCTGGAAAAAAACCTGAAATGACGCCCATTTCGTCATCTCAACTCACGTCACCTATGGAGTCGTCGACCAATCTTCTCTTCGAACCTAAAATCTATGAGCCATAAGAATAGTGCAATTTTAGCCATCGTAGTGTATTACTATTGTGTACTACTGTAGTGTGATTAAGCTAGTTCAGTCTTAACATTTAAACTAACCAAATGTTTATTATGCGGTAGCTACAAGGGAACCGGGGAAAAGTTAAATGAACAAGATTTTGTATATAAATAATCTATAAAAGGAATTAAAATAATTTTTTTTCATTTGCTTTAAATATAAATTTGCAAAAAGTTTACTTTTTTATTCCTGAAAAACAACAAGGTGCCTAATTGTAGAATATTATATTACCTATATATTTTTAACTTAGTTTTTAATTTAAAATAATTAATAAAATATTGAGTAGGTATAGGCGGTGTAGTAATAATAACTACTTTATTATTATAAAAATATAACCAATTACTTATTATTATGTTATACCTAATATAATATATTATATTAATTAATATATAAATATTATAATATATCAATAATTACGAGTATATAGGTGCCTATTACAACTGCTAAGTAAATTCAGACATAGGTAATTTTAAATATTTAATAAATTATAAATGTACATTGTACATAATATGTATGTAGTATATGGTATTAGTAAATATGAATTATATTTCATATATCTTAAACTAAAAATTTAATAATATATTAAAAACAAAATTATATACACCTACATAGATACATACATTATCTTAGGTATATTATGGTGTAATAGGTATAGGTACTTATTATAGGAGTGCGCAGGGCAATTTTGGTGGGAGTACAGAATATTAATTTCGGTAATTTCTATATAATCTGCAGTCACTAATACAATAATATAAACATATTTTTCAATTCAACAGATATTTATTTTTAGTAACTACTATACCTACTAAAAAAATATTACTATATCGGGCGATTTTTTTTTAACAAATAATACCTACTAATTTTTTCAGACAATTTTTAATTTAGTTTAGTTTACTCAGTTTATTCTTAAAAATATTTAATTTAAAGAGAAGAGAGGGACCTGGTAGAGATACCTATGTAAACTTGAAATGAGTAACCTATTGTATTGAAATAAAATGTTAAGCAATAAATACCCAAAAGTTGAAACTTATTACTATACAAATTTGACTTATTTTTGTGAAATAAATTTAAAAAGTATATACAGTATCAAAAATTGTTAAACCCATTTTATGTTTATTGTACTTTATTACAGTAGTTCGGTACAATAATTTATTGTACTTCCAAGTTTTTGGAATTAAAATTAAAAATTTCGTAAAATAAAACATGAAAAACGACATATTTTTAAAATATACATTTTATATAAGTAGTCCGAAATTGGGGAATATTTTTGGAACGTATTATTCAATTATATTAGATGTTACCGGTACGTCTACGAAGTATTAAAATAAAATAAATAATCGGTGAGAATTTCAAGTTTCAAGAACCACTATTTTCCAAATTACAATAAAATTATACAAAATATTTTTTGCTTAAAAAAAAAGTTTTAGTTTGTTGTTTTTAAAATTATTAGGAAACCATCAAAATGACAAATTCAAAGGACAATGTCTATATTTTGGTTTTATAAATGGGATTACAAAAGATTAAACTTTTTGAGCATTTCTAATTAAATTTCATTTTAATTTAAGTACTTGTCTTAATGTTGTTACTTACCTAATAAAATAGTTGGTACGATATGTAAGATTTGTTTTTGTTATATACTTTTTTTATTTTATCAATTTTTGTACTCGTGGAACAATTTTCTGTAAATATTTTTGCAAAGATTCAAAAATTAACTTGAGAGGCTTACGCACGTTATGACACCACTGAATCCCTGTTAACCATTGGAATTTGAATCATGCCTACTAATATATCTATACCAACTCTGTCCTAAAACCTAGTGGCAATTGCAGTAACTACAAAAAGTCAAGTGTTAAGCAAATTATATTTTGTCTTTTATTTGGTACATTGGATGACTATACTGTAGTGAATTCCATTTTAAAACCGAATTTTGAAGTATTATGGCACGGTCTTACAGCACGAAAGTGTTATAAATGGGACGCAGATTCTTCAAGCTATTAATAATGTATTACAATAATCTCATTTTTGACAATTTGGTAGTTATAATATGGCCTTTGCCACTAGGAAGGTAGTATGATCTAAATATTGCATATAGTTCGTGGCCTCGGAACCGAAAAATTCTAACTAGATCTTATTAAATATTTTTCGGAAGTTTCAATATAGGTAATTGATGCCTACTGATAATTTGTATTGATATATACGAGTAATCTATTCGAATTCGCTGTAATTTGTACGCATTCGATAATAATGTGAATTAGTCGATTCCGTTTAAAACATATTTTAAATATATACCTATAGCCCACGAATTTTTTTTAATAATGGGTTTTTAAAAGTACTTTTTAAAAAAATTTGTGCTATTTAGAGTTTTGGTTCCGAGTCTACGTTATAGATATTATATCTACCTAAACTACAGTTTACGACAGTTTTCACTACAGTTTTTATATACGCCATAAAACTTCATTGTACCAGTAATATTTTGTTTACAGTATCCAAACGCAGCACTTCAAATGGTAAAACGTTCTCGGCATTTTCCGGAAAAATGGACTCGTTTCACATAGTCAACTATCACGACATCGATTTGCAGTAATCTTGAGTTATGTATCCAATCACACAATATTTAAACACACAATAATATAATATATTATGATCTACTGCTTACTCTCGTTTAAAATTATTTTTAAACTTTTTATTATATTCACTCATTGACATATTTTGCAACTAGTTATTATGTACCTTTTGTTTGTGTAAAACATATAATCGTTATTAAATAGGTATACCCAGTAGCGTATAAATAATAAGAGTAGGTTATAAAATATTAAGTGTAAAGACTGCGGAATAATAATTTTAGATGTTTAAACTAATTACTGACGGAAATGACTGATACAACATGACAGTTGTATCATTGACTATATAGGCATATGATAATCAATGGTTGTATCTATAATATATTCGTAGCACTTTTTGGGCAAAATCCTCAAAAATTTCATATTCCCAAAACACTTTTTATTTCATTTTATTTATATACTTGTTTCGTTTAGCTCCAATTTTCAGGTAGAACAGTATCCGAACAATTATTATTATTAGCGGTTATTATTTTATCATAGACTTCTCATTGATTTTTCCATATAAATAATTACATTTTAGAGTTGTAGATATAGATGCATTTAACGAGAAATATAAATCAACTTTTAAAAAAAAAAATCATATTTATGGGGGGAGGGAGGGGGTGGAACCTGGTCTCTGTGACCCTCTTTTTTTAATATGTCTCTGGGTACACCTTATATTTTTTCGTAGATATTTTGAGCTTTGTACATACCAATTATATTTAATATACCTACTTATCTAATATTTTTAATCCTACGCCGTATAGTATATATATAATATTATATTGTCAGATTAAAAATATTATATTTGTGATAACAATATGATAAACGGTATCTATTTACCTATATAATATATGTGTATATATATATATATATATATATGTATATGTATATATATGCACATATGAAGTGGTTCTATAATTGTAATTATTATGAAATATATATAATGCAGTTGTTGAGATGTAATGTATTTTTTTCTAAAAAAAAAGTCATAAAATATCAAATTTACTCTCGTCCGAAAGTCATATTTATAACAACAGTTTAGGAATAAGATTTAAGTAATGATGTACCTATATCATATTATAGTATGTATATTGTAATAAGTTTGTAAGGTATAATGTATTATTACACACTTTAGAATGTAGGTGAACTTTCATATTAGTAAAACTATATGCTATATAGGCAAATATATAATAATTATTTTTTGGTATCAGAGTATTTTAATTTATATAAATGACTATATATATTTTATATACTATATTATATATTATATTGTATGTAATAAAATAATTAATAAAAAAAAAATTTAACTGATGATTGGTACGTGTTTTTTTTTATTAAGTATATAGAATATAGATATATTATAATAAGATATATTATAATCAATAACGTAAATCAATAATGTCAAATCTAATAGATTAGAATATTATTTTACAATTTAATCATATTACGTCTAGACGGCCAGTCGCATTTTTATCGTAGGTACCTAAGTATTATTGCACCATAAATAAAAATATGTAGGTAAGTATAAAATATACGATGTGTTGTAGGTACAATTATAATTTGTATGGAATTTAAATGTATATAATTATTCGTTAAATTATAGACACGGACGTTTGATTTATGTATTATATTTTCATTTTAAGTACAACTGCAGGATATGAAATTCCATCCGGGTAAATCGAAAAAAAAACTGGGAACAAAAAATGGTAAAAAAGTTGTTCAGATAGGTACAGATATTCGAAGATAGTTAGTTCATCGTCCCCTAATATTGGTTAGTGTATTTTTAGTGTATTATTATTATTATTATTATTATTTTAAATATGTATGCAAAGGATAAATCGTTGCATTCGAAAGACAATAATTGTCATTAATAATCAATAATTATTATCCTGAGCGAAATTCTGTATAATATTATGTAGGTATATAAAAAAACAAAGTAGGTAGCCATGACAACGTTATTTGTTATTTCCCCTGCATTTATAAAATATTTCCGTTAGTAACCCATTGGCCTTTACGCTTAAGAGAACTACTGGGAAAATCGAAAAATAACAATTAAAATCGATAGCTCTTTATTCTAAAACCCCTGCTCGACTTATTATTTTATCCGACAAAAATGTATATGTAGGGGAAAGGAGGGTAAGTTGGCGATTTGATTTTAGCTGATTATATGTTATTAAATAAATTAATTTCTAATATAATATAAACAAGGAGATTATAAACATTTAACTTTCAAAGTTCGGGATTATTAAGATAAAAACATGTGATTTTCAGTTATGATTTTTCTCAAAACGACCGTTTGGGTAATTTTCAACGACCGTCTGCTGTAAGAATTTTCAAATAATTGTAATTATATATTAATTATTTAATAATCTTTATCGGATAGCAAAATGTGCATGCATTATTTCTGTGCGTCACTAATTAAATTAGTGTTATTGTGTGTTTTAGAATAATTATTATTATAAAGTATTATTATGTCGGCTAAGTTGGCGATCATCGTTATCGAAATATAAAATGTTTCTCTTAGCTACCTATTTTTCACAATAAAAATACATTTGTTATCAGATATAATAAAAAAGGTCAATATATATATATTTTTTTTTCAATTAAAATGTTTTATTGTTCTGAAGTTAATACATTTATAATTATTTTATTTTTTTTAATTAATTTGTCAAAATATTTTGATATCTATTTATTACAATTTAATAAATTTTTTTGTTCTAAATTTTAATATAAATTGTGTGCTATGACATACATATGGTATATCTCACAAATTTAATGTAAGTAGGTATCTATTTGTATATAATATTTACATAACGCCAACTTACCCCAGAAATATGTCAACTTATCTCACCTACATAGGGTAAGATGGCGAGACTATAAGGTTTTTTTTTTAAAAAAATCAAAACATTTGCCTACTTACTTAAAATGAAAATGTAGAGGTTATTATTTTTTAATATATTATTAGGAAAATAATAAAATATAGGTACTTCCAAAAATCAAACATCAAACATAAATAATAAATCTTCTGTAAATGTTTAAAGCTTAAGGTCGCCAATTTACCCTCCTTTCCTCTACACGCATATACACACATAAAAAAAAAAAAAATACATTATTATAAAACCAATTTTATTTGTTGCATTGCTCAAAATCTAAAAGTTTCATATACTTTTTTTTTCCATTACCTATACCTTTTATGAGGTTTGTGTTTAAATTATTATTGTGGAGTTTTACGGTATACCTATAACCATAACAATTAATAATAAATAGTATAGGTACTTACCTATAAATATTACTATAATTAATTATAAATCATAAGCCAAACACTTTTTGTTTATTATTACGCTATATAAAATAATCATTTGTATGTTTCGAATAGTGTTTTATTTATATGGAATTTTATGTATTAGGTAGGTATAGTTTATAAACTAGGTAGGTACTTACCTATTTAATCAGTTTTCAGAAATTATACTATTATACGCCTAATACTTACGCAACCAAGTTTTTAATATTTTTAATGAGTTATAAAACAATATAATTCCTAATAGGTACCGATATTTTTCCGGGTAAAGTCATAATACTACAGTAGGTAGGTAGTTACCTTATATGTCTATGTAATAAGTACGTGTATTTTTTTTAAACTGAAAATTAGATTTTTTTCATTTTTTCAAAATAAAATTTTTAATTCTAAATTTTCAAATTTAGAATTGAAATTAAATTTTTTTCACTTGTATGGAATTTTGACAGTAGGTAAAATAAAAATAAAATATATACTCTATTTGAGCGATTTTTCAACACTGCACAGTGACATTAATAGGTACCTACCTAATGCTGTTGTACAGGTATAGGTAATTTCTAAATCCCATTGGGGGAGCAATGACTGCCCCTTAGTAGTCCATCAATAGATATTTATAAACAATATATACTATACATATCTATATGCTATATTTATATTACACATTTTAATAAAATTAATTTAATAGTTGAAATCAAAACAATTTACCAGGGTTAACATTTTGAATTGTTTGTTAAACTAAATTTTGTCTTGGGCAAATTACTTTTTAAAAGTAATGAAAATACAATTACTCGTTACATTTCTAAAATGAATTATTAATAAATTTCCGTTAAAAGAACATCCCCAAATTGTTTTAAAAATAAATGTTTAAGTCAAGATAAGTATTTGTTTTTAACAAACTTTTCTATTTTATTATTTATCACATTAAGCCAATTAAAAAAAAAAAAAAAAAACAAAAAAATCGAAATGCAAAACAGAAATAAATTAAATAAATTGTATTTTATCATAATACTTTTAGTAAATAAAATTATTGATATTATGTATTCTTATCTCAAAGGCAATTTTTAAGTAAATAGGTAACATGTAACAATTGTTAAAATTACTTTTTAAAATTAATGAAATTACTTAGGAAATTACTCATTAGTAAATGTAAACTAATTACGTAATTCCGTTATAGTAATGAGTAATTGAAAATACTTTATTTTCCAAGACTGTATATAAGGATAAAAAAATAGCATATGGAGTATATAATAATTAACTTCTTATTTAAATTTCGAGTCTGCGGAATTAAGAAATTTCATAAAACAAAAATGAAAAAAAAAAACTACATTTTTGGAATACTCTAATTCTATACCTAATGGTTTTTTTGGAACATTATGTCCCGTCAACAAAATACTAAAACAAAATAAATAAATAATCAATGAACACGTTAATAAGTCTCGAGAACTACAATATTTTATAAACTACAATAAATCAATTGTTATCTACCTATTATTTCAGGCTTTTAATTGTTGGTGCCAAAATTTGCACAGGCCAATTATTTCATTCCAAACACCCACTCCTCCACCTATAAAATAATTATTGGCGCTTTTTAAATATTTTGGGAAGCTTTAAATAATTAATTAATAAGTATAGAAAACGGAGTTTCAATCCTAAAAACAATAACAAAATACAATTAATTAACTCTTAGAAATAAGCATATGTATAAAATTAAACAAATTTTTACAAATTGTTCAAAAGTTAAAGCTTGGGTCTTCATTGGCGAAACGCATTATACGAGGAACTGGAGAATTAAATGGCAGAGAAAGGTACCATAAATGGAGTGAAGTTTCTCAACTAGCGGGTAGAATTATCGGGACTCCAGAAAAAATAAATTTATGCAAATGGACGTCCTAGCTGTATTTTCTTACTAATATTTTTACTTAAAACGACTTTCTGGCACTTAATAATTTCACACTTTTTTTTGTAGGTATCTATAGTTTTTTTTCATAAATTTTTTCTAAAAGAATCGGAAAATTACAAAATATACGAAATTAAAATGATAATTATGTCCGATTGATAGGGATTTAGAATGATAAAACATTTTTAACACTCCAAAACTCCTTCTCCCCCTCCTCCAAACACAAATAATTGTAAAACCTATAAAGCCAATCGAAAAAGAGTTCACTCCGTTCAAGGGTCCTGTTAAGTGCAGTAATATTGCAGGCAATATATCATGTTGGTGTGGTATTATGCAGTTTAAAAGAACGAAAAAATACAATTTAAATTGACGAACAACAGTATACTGCGACTTTATACGATAATATACATATTAATATCGTGTATGTTGTTGAAATTAATGCCACATCGGTTTATATTATACCTACTATATACTATATTGCTGGCATTCTATTTGGATAATATTAAATAAACATGAATAAAAACCATTACGCGTTGAATTACTGGGATCGTAACATTATAGGTATATAATACTCGACATGTTTAGATAACGTTTTAAAATTTTTTTTTTTATGTACTTTTTGATCGTCAAAATAAATGAGTAATAATAATCGATTTCATTGTAACTTGCACATTATTGCAGGAACATTATAAATTTATTCCTATAACACAATCATAATATAATACTAAAGAATAACGTAAATATGCACTGTATAATAATATAATATATACCTATAGCAGGTATACCTACTATCGAACCGATGTCTTCTGTCATGACATTCATAACAGTTAACATTATATACTTATTGTAGCGATTAAAAATCATTAGGTACTATAAACTAGATAAGTTACCAACTATAATATTAATAAAATATGCATTAAAATCATATAAAAAAAAAATGTACCTATTTATATATAGGTACTATTATATAGTATATATATATATATATATATATACTATATATTATCTATGTACTTATTATAGTCGTAGGTACATAATATAGTCAGACTCGGAAAATTACTATTTAAAAGTATTTATAATATATATTTCACATGCTTCTAAAAAAGGTACATTCGAATACTTTACGATAATATTATTCCTAATAAGTAGGGGCGTACGCAAAGGGGGGGGGGCTAAGGGGCTGAATGCCCCCCCCCATTGTCAGTATAATTCTACTTTTTTATGTTTTATATTATCAATGTTAATATTATATATACAGTGACGTATTTTCAACTTTTTTTCTTGTGGGTGGGTCTAAATATATTGAATACCAATCATTAATATAATTATATTTACATGAATTTAAGTACCCTTGGACCCCCTCTCCATAAATACGCCACTATATATATATATATATATATTATATTATATATACATTATAATATATATTTTTAACAGTACCTGTTTTATTATAACACTCAAAATAGCACCTATTTATTTATTTTCAAGCCCTCCCCATTGAAAAATCCTGCGTACGTCACTGCTAATAATTATTTGGAATGCACAAAAAGTACAAATAGGCATCTTATATTCTTGTGAATAGTTTTATTTACGAGTATAGTTAAGACCTATGCCGTATCTATGATGTTAATATTAATTAGTAGGTAATTATAATATTATTAGGTATTTAATGGAATATGAATATCGTCAGCGTGTGTTTAGATTCTGAGCGACATACGTGCAGGTGTGCTTACAGGTGTTATACTGAGTATGACGTAACACTCGCGATTTGCATTTAGTGTGAAGCCGCAGAAGCTGTATTGGTCGTACAATAGATACAATATTTAATTTTTTTTTTTTTGTTTCAACAACTTTTCGACTTGTAAAAACGTACCAATCTCTTGTTACGTGTACGTACACCGCTTTTGATTGGAAATGAACTGGAGATGATATATTTTTAAATAAAACGAATTTTACTGAGATTTTCGCGTGTTTGAATAGGAATATTGCACAATGTTTTTTGTATATATATAATATATATATATATATATATAGCAATATACTCGTATAAATTCACTAGGTAACAGTTAAATATCCTTAAATACATTTTATTAAATTCTACGGTAAAATAAATGTTATTGAACACCCATAATGCGCCGTTATAGTATTTTCATCTTAATTAAAAACATTTTTAATGCTGAGAACTTGAATTTCCAATAGATTATATTTTAAAGTAGGTATAGACAGTCATTACCTTTAATATTCAATTTCCAAAAGGTTTATATTAGCGTAGTTTTGAACCACCCTAATTTTCTGATCAATAACTTGATTGATCAACTTCTTTATATAGTTATAAGCTTTTTGAATACTATAATATTAAGTGCAAGTTAAAAAGTTAAACATTTTGAACAATATAATATTTATTGAAAGTTAATTAGTACTTGGCACTTGCACTATGGCGTCATTAAGGAAAACCAATTGTGGGTAGGGCCGGCGGAAGCAATAATAAAAGTAATGAATAAATCTCGCATGTTCATTACTTAACATTCCCCTCTATGAATAAAAGTATAAAATGAAATATTAGTAGGAAAATTCCCTCGTTGTCCATTCTTCCCCCCAAAAAAATTACACAAATGCACTGATTATAGTGAACTACCTAATAGTTTTGAACTTAATAATAATAAGCTCCACTAATAAGTAGATCTATTTTTATGGGTTATTATGAAAAAGTTCACATTACAATCCAATTGATTCAGAAAAATGGGATTTGCAGTTTTTGTTTCAATGGTTTACTTATACTCAATTTTTATTTTGTATATTTATATATTTATTTTAGAAAAAAAAAATCATATTAAATTAAAAATTAAAAATCAATGAATTCAAAAAAATATATTACTCTTATAAAAATAATAACATAGTTAGCAAAATGGTTATTTAAAATAAAAATAAATTATACATACAATTATTTTTAAAACTTACCTCTATCATCAATTTGAAATATTTTTATAGATAACTGTCGCAAAAAATTCAATTTAAAAATATTACTTTGCTGCAGAGATACCTATAATATAGGTACTTCAGGGATATTTGCATTATTTTATCGTAAAAACTGTTTTGCGAAAAAACATTGTTCTTGGGCTGTAGTTGTAATTAAGAAACTAATTTCGACACAATATTGTTGATGAAATAATCTGTAATCTACCTATAAAATCTTAAAAAAGATAGTCATTTTATAAAAACCATTTTTTTTTGGGAGATTTTTACAGATGGCATAATATCAGTTATACTTGTGATATCGAAAAAGAGACAAAAGTAGAACACAGATAATTTTGTCTAATATTTTGTGTCAAAATTTGATTTTTTAATTACAACTATATAGTTCGAATAATGTTTTCCCACAAAACCATTTTGTAAAAAAATATCATAATTACACAACAATAAAAAGTGGTACTAACTCAGATCTATTTTTAAATACTTTTAAATGTATTTACTTAAACATTTTCAAATAATAAGATTTTTATTCTTCTTAAAATTTCATAAAAAAATGCCTATACAGAACTCGTAATGTGTAGTGTCCTCTTGGTAGGTAATGACATATAGTTATATAGACGAAACTATTTTTATCTTTATAAATATTTTGTGAATATTCTAGGCATATTTTCTTTTTACGTCTTCTTTGAATTTTTCTTTTTCATTACATTACAATGATTGTGTTTATACATTTCATAATAATTTTAATTAACAAAACTACAACTATCACTGAATAACAATAAATTCAGCATAAATAGCTAAAAAAAACACAGCTAATGGGGGAGGGGGTCTATGGCCCCTTTAGTCCTTCCCCTGACTAAGCCTTTGATATTGAATCTGTAATATTTTCTAAATTTTTATTTTGCAAACCCTTATGGTTTATTATAAATTAGATATATAGGTGCCTCCTAGTCCTATATGGTTCTTCACTTTTTGATTACCAAATCTCCAACCAAATTTACAAGTATAAAGCTATTGTAAACATATAAATTAGGCGTTAACTATAAAATATTTCTTTTAAAGCATATTAAAAATATTTTAAATAAAAAAAAAATGGTTTAAATGTTTTAAACATATTTTTTTCAGCCCTAAGTAAAATACATACACCAAAAATTTCAAGTTTTTTGAATCATTTTTTTTTTTTAAATTATTTGGAAATAATCATCATATCCCATTTTATCACCATTTTTCCATACATTTTCTTACATATTTACTGAAAAATAACCTCTTGGAAGTACTAATATGCTGATAATATTTTCTACCGAAAATTTTTTACATTATCAACATTTTATTTCTAGTTATTATTGGGTATTTACTATTTAATAGTGCTGTCTACAAAAATGATTTATTATTGTATTATTTTATTACATGTATTAATCTTTTTTTTTTTTTGGTTTAGAGGCGAGGTCCTGTACATCCCGAACCTTCTTCATAATTTTTCCACGGTTTTTAATTATACAATTGGAAATATACTCGTTGAATTAAGCCTAAAGGACTTGCACTATATTACTCGTATTTATAATCTATACTCTATAGGTAAACCGAGGCGAAAAACTCACATATTTTCAAATTTCAATGCTATGCATTGTATAGAATTATATTATTTTGATATAAAAAAAAAAGTGAAAACTTAACCTTTTGAGAGTCACACATTCATTTTTTTAATCAACTTATATATTTATTAAAATATTGAAATACAAGATATCGTGAGGCGAGAGCAAAAAAGTCCCATGTCTGATTGATGCATTTTTCAGGAGAGCGTTTTTAAAGTTTGACGGTTGATTTTTTTTTTCAGTGCATCCTTTGGAGATGAAAATAATATAAATAAATGCTAATACATCTAATTGATCATACTTATCATTAGATAAATGCAGAAAAATAACATAGAGTTAATAATCAATCAAAAACCATAACGATATCGCGCTAGAACAAAAGAGTATTATCCATAACACTTTTATGTACTCGCCCAATAATTACCAATAATTAATTAATTACCAATACTCACCAATAATTAATTGGTGCATGATAGAACTTTTTTGTTCTCAATCGTAATCACAGAATATAATTTTGTGATATAAAATATTGTTGAAGTGATACCAATAAACCATAATAATTATAAAACATATTCCATTGTGATTAACTCTTGTTTAGCCGTAAATTTTACTGTATCAGTGATATCGTGTGATATATACAACTGTTATGTTTTAACAATATTGTATATTTTTTCACAAAAAAGTTCTATTGAATCGTACAAAAACTAACAAATTTGTAAATTTTTATTACATAGAATAATTTCGTTTTTCATATTTTTGTTAATATTGGTCGTAAGACTACCGATGTAAGTTTAAAATATAGACCATTCGTATAATATAAGAATTATTGAAAAGTGTTTTTGAAAAATTCAGACATACAACTTTTTTGTTCTCAACCCACGATATTCATATTACAAAAAATAATTATTTTTTCAGTTTTTAATAAAAAGTGATGGTTCTTAAAGTTTTTTATTTGAGGGCCATATGAAAAATTAAACGCATTTGGCGGTCCAAAAGTATATATACACAAATTGTTTTAATTTTACAGAAATATAATATATATACAAGTATTAAAATAATATATATTTTTTATTAATAATTTTACATAGTTTATGCTTACAAAAAAGCCAATTTCCAAACCCATTCGAGACCTTCTAGGTAGTAAATTCAACAATGGTTGAAAATTTTCAATTAAAAAAAATTTCAATTAAATTTCTTAGCTATCTTAAAATTTCGTAATGAAAAAACATCGAACTGCTGTAATTATGGTATATCTGGGTAATCTGTTTCTATTTATATCAAAAAATGATAAAACTAACTATGCTGTAATGAGATATTAAACATATTTTTAGATGTTTTACCGTCCATTGCAGGGCCAGTTAAAACTTGTTCGTGGGTCAGATGTGGCCCGCGGGCCGTAGTTTGGAGACCCCTGTGTTAAACCACTATGATGAACCAGTTCAATAATTATTATATAATATAACCAGACAGTCAAAGTAGTTAAATTTTAAATACATTTTGTTCAATACGATTATTATCGTCTTAAATTATATATAAAAATATAATAATATTATATCACCTATATAAAAAAGTCAGACTTAGACAAAAAATTAAATAAGAAAATAATATTATATGTCAAATCAATATTAACCATCTTAGCCTAAGCTAAATATATACATATGTACAATGTAATCATGTAACATACATAATTACTTTATCTATTATAATATTATATCATTATGTTCATGGTGATATAATATTGGAACTATTTTTAAAACGAGAATAACTAAAAATACGATTTATAAAATAATATAATATTATAATTTTTAAATAAGTACTCACTTAATAAAATGCGAAAATTTTGTGAGTGTTTAAATTTAACAGTAAAAAATAACTATAATATAAATTTCACAGTATAAAAATTGTATAATTTAAAAATTAAACTTGTTATTATTCATTACTAATTGAAGGTATAATAATCAGATATCTTCACTTTTTGTAATATTGATAATGGAGCGATGAAAATAAAAATAAAATGTACAGTGTATAACCACCAAATTATTATTATGATGGTAGTTTCAAATGTTTTAATAAGATATCATTATTAATAATCACAGAAAAAAAAATATTAAAAAGGGGGTTTTAGTATAATACCACTATTACTCAAAGAGTTGAGGTATAATCGTACGCTAGCTCTTTAATTTTCATTTGTAATTATAGATTATATATGATTTTGAAAATGTGATTTTTTTATGTTTTTCAACAGTTTATAGAACATGGTAGAATTAATATTAATCATAAGACGCTTGCATATACGATCATAGTTAATGTTCTCATCATTCTATTGGTACCAAAATCATTGATCTTCGATAATTAATCTGAAACTAATCCTGAACAATTTAAACTAAATTGTAACTGTAGTGATTGTACAAAGTAAGACCAAGAATAAAATCATGGCAGTTTGTGAATTATCAACTCAATCTTGGTAACCAGTCTTGGTCTTCCAGGTCTTGCAAATTCTCGCAGTCTTGCTTTTTTTTTTAACCAAATTTATAAATAAGGATAAATAATTTATTTATACGTATACAAGAGCGTATACCCCTAACTGTTTACAAAAAAATTGGAGTAAAATTACATAAAAAAAAAATTAGGTATAGTATATAGGTACACGTACCTGTATAATATAATATATCTGCTTTTCAGACAATGAAAACTAATTTATCTTAAAATTTGTAGGTACGTATATATTATTATTATATTGTAATTAAAATATAACCATAATAAAATAAGAAATATGTTTCATTTGAGTCAGTGTCCCATTATCAAAACAAATTACACTTATTAAATTATTATTATTTATTATTTAATCATAACACGATAATCACTGTATAGGATGACGGCAGTGGACGATATTGATAAAAAAAAAAAATATAGTGTAAGTACCTACCTGTGTAGTTTACTGTTTTCGATAACACCGAACTTTCGAGAAATAGTAGGAATTTTGTTTACACATATATTTGATAGTTTTGATAATTTGTTTCGAATTTCGAAAATGTTAAAATAGGATATGGATGATTGCATTACGAGAAATCTATATATTGTAAATAGTGTACTCGTATACTAAGAAAAATATAATAAATAATATATTTATTTCATTCATTTATTAATTTATTTAAAAGCAAGCTTGCGAGAGTCTTACAGTCAAGTTTTGGTCTTGGTCTTGGTCTTGGTCTTCCATACAATTTTTATTTCAGTCTTGCTACGAAATAGTAAAATCTTGGTCTTGGTCTTGCTAGCTCTAGTACAGTCTTGGTTTTGGTCTTGATCTTGCTTTTTTACATGACCAAAACCAAGACCGAATTTTCCATCACTAATTGTAAATAAATTCCGAAATACTCCCTTCAAAACGTGTAAATAAGCAAAAAAAAAAAAAAGGTCATCAATTATAATTTTTTGCCTACTAGTTTATCAACAATCTGTTTTTGCCGATTGAATTTCATTTCGCTTACTGCTTGGGGGGAGGGGGTGACACCCCTTAAATCCGGCCCCGTATTTAGGTACTATATTGGTAATGCAAAACATGTTTTTCAATAAGTACCGTGATTATACAACAATACAAAATTACATTGATACAGGTCTATTTTTAAATTACTTTAAAAACACATTCAAATATTTTGAATTTTTCTTAAAATTTTACAGGAATTGCTTATACAAAACCCCTTAAAAATCACGCGTATGCATCCTCTTAATATAGCTAGGTAATGGTTTTGGCCAAATTTTCTAATGGTAAAACTATTCAAAATTTAAATTTAATTAAAAAAATCATTTAAATTTATTTATTCAAGTTTTATAATATTATCAATATTTATTACGGTAATTACTATAATTACTAACTATAGTATTTTTTTAAGCTTTATTATAGTTTTAAAATTACATACGAATGAATATTAAATATTTTGTAAATTTTAATTATATTCAGCTAATATATTACCTATAAAATATTTATTTCCTTTATTAACTTGTTTGCTATATACAAATACAAATAATATAAATTGTCCACACATTTTGACATTCATGAACCCATTTGAGCTGCACTATTCAGAAAATATATGTAAAAACCTAAAAATGCACGCTTTAGTCATATAAATATCACATAATATAGATCGGTATTTGTCGATACGCCCAAAAACGAAAGAAAATAACTTATTGAATCAAATTATATGAGGATCCCGCATATAGGGGCAGAGAATGGTTAGTAATATAACGTATTACTAGTTTATTATATATACTCTAATCAATTGCGGTGCATAAAATATCTATATAATATTATTTAGACTTCGGAATAAGAGGCTTTTTAAATCCCCCGTCATGCAGCGCATACTATATCTATCGGAATTGATAGTAATTTATTATTCCATGACATAAATGATTTCGAAAAAAAAGTTAAAGGAGAAGACAATAATTATAAATTATTAACTCGTAATCATAGTGCATATATACTTATACAAATTGTAACATGTAACAATAAATCTATTATAGTTGGTGCAACGGTGTAATAAGGGTCAATTATGTCACGGTTTGATGAAATTGAAATTCATTTATCAATGTAATCTAAAAAAAAAGAAGATTTTTTTAAATAAAAGGATCGATGTCAAATTTCAAACTACATAACTATTTATATTATATTATATTATATTATTAATATAATGAATTAGTTTTAGAATAATTTGTTTTTTTATGTTGGTAGGTATTTACCTATATATAGTATATACATTTTTCCGATTGAAGGAGTAAATAAGAGTTCAAGAGTTAAGTGTCGCGTATAGAAGTTTCTATTAGGAAATTCGTTCTAGTTGATACATTATATAGAGGTAATTATTGATATTTAAAAGTAATTTTCAATAGCCTATAAAAAAAAAAAACATCGGTCTTAACGAAACATTGGTATAAATTGGAAAATATCCTATTAACTTGTCATGATTAACAACTTATATTATATTTATATTTATATATGTACCTATATGTATATACACATTTTCGCATAGAGTTTTTAGAAGTTTTCGAGTAGAGAGATTTCGTACTATAGAAAATCAATTTTAGTTGAGTAGGTATTTTAAAGAGATAATTTTTCGATTTCCTCAGTAGTATTTTTTTTTACGTAAAGAAAAACCACTAAAAATATCGGAATTTTATAATAAATCAGAAAATAATACTACACAGAGTTTCGTTCAAAATCATTTTATTCAAAATATTATATATTATGACTTTTAAACTCAATGTACCACCAGTATCGTATTCTACGAACGAAGTGCTTTCACTTCCAATTAACCGGCTTTTATTTTATTATATTGGTTCATGGTTGTTTTGACTTTTAAGTTTAAACTATAACGGACATTGATTATTTGATTAGATTGAACGTTGTAATTCTACTTATGTCTTATACCAACACCATTATTAATTTTGACATTAGTTCTTCTTGCAACGTCCGTCAAGTTGGCACCTGCACATTATGCTAGAACCTTAAAAAAAGTATTAAAAATTGCCAGGAATTCGCTAGATTTTGCTAGGCTATTTTTAGATTTTTCTATAGTCTTAATTCAGTGTAAATCATAAAACAAATTTGCCGGTGCCAACTTAACACAGCACCGGCACATTGTTCGAATGACTCTAAATCGGTGTCATAATTTTGCTACGAATTTGCTAGATTATGCTAGGTCATTTTTGGAATTTGCTACCCCTTGGTTTTTCTGGAAATCCAAACTAAGAAAAATGCACTGGCACCGGCACATAGTCCGAATGACTCATATTATGTAGATTTAGTAGAATATCTTTCAATTTTTCTAATGTCTATTATTATGAATCATATATTCAAAATAGTAATACAAATGTTGTTAAAATTAAAACTGTAAATTTATTTAATTTATAATAATTAAAATAATTTTATGATAAAATATAGGTTAAAAAATCGCTGTAAATTGCACCCTATTTTAAATTTTTTATGAACATTACGGACTGGGCATATTTTTTAGATATGTAAATTGTTAAGAAATTTTTAAGTAAAATATTATACAATGTTATCAGTGTAATAATATTATAAATATACATATATATGTGTAATACACATTACTCGGCATCATAAACTATATTGGAAATAGTATCGTAGAAACTAAAAGAACATTAGGACATTACACAGCCTATATTAAAAGATTAAACTGTTGGGAAGTCCACGATGACCTCAAGAGAAAGACTCAAAGTATTTCATTACAAAAAATCATTATACCATATATTCTAATCTACATTTTATCATAAAATTATTGTAATTATTATAAATCAAATAAATTTACAGTTTTAATTTTAACAACATTTTTATTACTATTTTGAATATATGATTCATAATAAAAGATATTAAAAAATGTAAAGATATTCTACTAAATTTAAATAATATGAGAGTCATTCGGAGTTCGGACAATGTATTAGTGCCAGTGCATTTTTCTTATTTTGGATTTCTGGAAAAACCAAGGGGTAGCAAATTCCAAAAATGACCTAGCAAAATCTATCAAATTTGTAGCAAAATTTCGACACCGATTTGGAGTCATTCGGACAATTTGCCGGTGCTGTGATAAGTTGGCATCGGCAAATTTGTTTTTTAATTTACACGGAATTGAAACTATAGCAAAATCTAAAAATAGCTTAGTAAAATTTAGCAAATTCCTATCAATTTTTTAATATTATTTTTAAGGTTCTAGTATAATGTGCCGGTGCCAACTTGACGGACATCTATAGGTAAGAATATGTACTTAATAGGTACTTACTCATATATATCGTAGAGACTTATAGCTGGTATATAAATATATATATATATATGACCATAATAATTGCTATGATACTTATATGATATATTATTTATTTGGGTATAGAGTGTATAAATTATAATATAGACAATAGACATATTATCTAAAAATAATAATTTAAAAAACCCATCAAAATAGGGGGCAAAAGCACTTTGCTTGTCAGATATAGGATTATTGGTGGTGGACGTATTGAATTTAAAAGTATTATTACTTGTAATATCATATGATAAAGAATTTCTTCCGATAAAACGATTACGAATGGAGCACGGTGTGATAGGTATAACATACGATATTACAAACGAATAACTAACTATATTGCTATGAGAAAATTTTCTTTAATATACTTGTAATAGTAAAATACATAGATAGGTTTTGTGTGAAAATTTCAATTTTCTAGAATTATCGTTTTTGGAGTTACAAGAAAATGATCAATTTAACTCGTTTTTACACAATATTTATGGTAGTTTTTTCTTACGCGCTTGAAAAATTAAATAAAAAATTTTTTTTAGTATCATTCTTTTTATCTATGAATTTGCTACTTGAAAATAGGTTTTTAGGTGTAAAATAAAATAAACAGTATTGGAAAACCAAGAGATTGCTCGATCGGCTCACAATTTAATACAGATCCGATTAAGGACGTCTGCAGTTGTCTCCCTTAGAATTTTTTGCTATTTCTTTGTGATGTTTTGGAAATAGTTTTGCTAAGTTTATGCTCATAAAAAAATATGTTACCCCACCTCCTTGATAATTTTTTGTGGACATCCTTGATCCGATTTATGTCGAGACGAATAAAAACGCATTCAAACGATTATTTAAATACGATAAAAAATAAAAACTCTGGATTTTTAACCGTTTTTTGAACACTTGCACTTTGTTAAATCGATTGTCTATAATTTGTTATGGTGACTCACCGTTAAGTTAGGTGGTTCTGGTAATGGTAAACAACTAATATTATACGAGTATATGATTTATTTATAATATTGCTATATCATACAAGTCGTATGTATTTTAAAAACATTAAAAAAAATTACTTTTTTAATGAAAATGTATAAGAACCCTGTACAGAAACCATTAGGCATCTTTTATGTTATACTTAGATAACTTTATTTATTTTAAAATACCAACTGGAATGAATATGTTTTCAGAAAGCTTTAGTATAATTTTAATTTAAACACATTTCATAAAATGAAAAATATAATATTTTGAAAAATTCTACCTATTGGCTATTATTGTAGGTATGAATATACTAAGAGAATGCCACACAAAGATTTTTCAATGGTAAAAAAGCCTACAAAAAAAAAAAAAAAAAATAAAAAATAAATCGAAATTACTTCTTAAAGTGATTTTATATTTCAAACATTATATTAAAATTTATAGAAAACAATATTTTGGAGATGATTTTATAGAGATTTTGGAAAATCTTAATTAATAAATAAGTTACAGCGATTTAGGTACATTCGATATTGTGCTATAGAATAAGAAAATGATAAAAACTATGAGATCGTATCCAAAATATTGTCTTTTAAATATTTTATAATAAGTATTTTAACTCTAAACCAAATTAGTTTTTTCTTCATTTTTTATAAACTTATTTTTGAACAAATGTTGTGATTACACAACAATAAAAGTGGTACGGATACGGGACTATTTTTTAAATTACTTTTAAAATATATAAAAATATTTTGAAATTGTAAGATTTTAATTTTTCTTGAAATTGTATAGAAATTGCCTATACAGAACCCCTAAAAATGGCCGCGCTGTCATTCTCCAGGACGTCACACACCCGGTTTTTAAGGAGTTTCCTATAGGCAATTCTTATGAAATTGATAAAAATAAAATAAAAATCTTACAATTTAAAAATATTTGAATTTTTTTTTAACGAAATTTAAAAATAGTCTTGATTCATACCATTTTTAATTGTTGTATAACCACGGTATTTGTAAAAAAACATGTTTATGCATTATTCATGAATATTTTTATTATATTAATATTATTAAATATTATTATATTTATTCAAAATATTGCAGAAAGATAAACAAAATAGAAATTATAGAGAATAAAATTATCTAGTGACCGATGAAGCCGATTTTTGATATTTGCGTTTTATACGTTTTATAAATATCAATTTTTTTGGTTTTTTCAAAAGCTTATACAATATGCCAAAATGCACATATCAAAAATCGGTTCCATCAGTAACTAGATAATATTGTTAACTATTATTTATTTTTTGCTTCGTATTTTTAACATGTTTGTAAGTTGATAAAAATGAAAAATGTTTATTCGAAATTTGGTATCCATCGATTGAATGGTACAGATTTATATATTTCGTACAAATAAACAAACTTTGGGAATTATGGTATCAACAATGTATATTATCATACATTGTATACATATTATATACGTATAAATATTAAATATATAATAGCTATAAGGCTATACTCATATTTAATAAGTACGATTATTGAGTAATTTGTTCTAGGCAAAAAAAAAAAATTGTTGTTTTTGTTACGAATCTCTGATGATAGCAGTAGTTGAATTGGAAAAAAAGTAAGCACGGACTCTTGGTTTTGTTAAAAAATTAGCGTTCCGGGGCATATTAGAGAAAAACTAGGCCGTGGAAGAACTTCATTCCCACACCCCCTATCCAAAGTTTCTTAACCAGGGGAAATTTTTAAGAATATTGTTCGATTATTATGTAACATGAATAGAATATAAAAAATACAACATTTTTTTTTACATCAACGTTGGGTTACATATTTTCAAGAAAGCATATTGTTAGGGCATTTCTCTTTCAAAATAATTGTACATTTATTCCTTTTAAATGAATTATCAAGGAAGCTGTTGATGTAGACCGAAAAATAGTTTTTATATAATTCCTCAACAAATTTTTTTTATAAATTACTGATAAGTGGTAAAAAAGTGTTGATAATTGTATCTTATTAATTATACGTTAATACATAAATGTATTAGTGCTACTATATATAGTACTACTAAATAATGCATACACTTCAAGTCTCTAACATTATTAGTTTCTGACTTGTAAAAATGTTTGGTCATTTTTGGTATAGATTTTCTGTTCACTTAAGAAAACTATACTTACTGGGAAAATCGAAAATCGACTTCTTTAACACGTCGAGCGCCATGAGTCCCACATTTGGGTCTCACTTACCTTTGACCAAACTGCCAAGTGACTTTTGTCATGAATCACTAAAAATAATTTTTTCAAATGACTTAAAATTTTGTACATACTATTATAGTTGTTAACAAATGGTGTTAATAATATTTTTTAGTTGATTAGGGGTGAGACTCCGAAATACTCATGGCCACACGGAGTCACCTATCAAAAATGTAATGTTTTTCTGATATGTGAGACCCATATTTGACCCTAAAAAATATTTTATTCTTATACATAGTTCACATAACATATTTTAAAATAGTTTTGTAAAATGTAAAGCAAACCTTTTGCTACATGTAATTAAAATATATTGAATGTAGTTTATTTTATTGAAATATAAAAAATAATTGAACATAATATAACATTATCTCAGTTTAGTTCTGTTGTTTAAAAAAAATTCAATAATTCCTTGTAGGTAGGTATAACATTCAAATAATAATAACATAATTAAAATAACCTCTTTGGTTCAGTCTTAAGTTATTTAGATTAGTAATATAAAAAAATATATTACCTATATTTTTTTTTTTAGTATTCAAATAATAATATTAATATAGAAAACAAAAAATAGAACAAAAAATAAATAACATATTCCGTTGTTACATGTACCAAAATGAAGTGGCAACACTATAGATTTTGAATCCCATGAAAATTTACTGATAAATGAGTCCCATATCTGGCAATAACTTGTTAAATATGCTGATAGTGTGAGACCCATATTTGGTACTCACATTATTTACTTTTGTATTTTGTTGAGACCCAATTTTGTGACTCATGGTCAAATTAAATGACAAGTCGAAAATCCCTCGGCGCTCAACGTGTTAAAGTATCAACTACAATAAATTTCCCATCAGAAAGCTTATACTCCTAATAAGCTCCTTTTACTTAAACTAAAATGCGAATAAAAACGGTTATACAACGGAAAATCCAAAACATAATGATCAGTGGATAGAAGTAGAACGCAAATCGCTATTCCACTATTAAAATTAAAAGTAAAGAAATGTATTGATGTCGCATTGATTTCGTCAAGATTTCACGTTTTAAATTTGAAAATTTCATATCCTTTTAGGCTTTAGATTATATTTATTAACTGTGATACCAATGTAAATTAATAAGATCGAATATTCAACAATTTATATCATGATTTTTATCTAAAAACTATTAGATAATGTGATAAGGACAGAAAACATTGGTTTTCGTAATTTTATTATTTTTCCAAAGAAAATTGACATTAAAAAAAAAAAATGTTAAATAAAAATTAAAACCGAGGCTTCGTCCCCCAATCCACCACCACTGGACGAGTGATGATTTTCTTTCATTTGACTTGTTCTACATCTGTATACTTGAAATTGTTTTATCATCTATTATGTACGTGATAATTCCGTTGTCAAAACATTATTGTCAAACGTTGTCGATTGCCTAGCTATATGGATATAGGTAGTAGCTAAGGTACCTATTCCAAAACTTTGTTCGGGCCTAGATTAGTTTTGTTGGTATATACCGCGGTCCGAGACGTGCTGCGAATAGTACTATTGGTGTTAGCCATTTGACATCCGTATGTGTTATTTACCTCGGTATACGTATTATTATTAATCTCTTAGATAAAACAGTGGCATACCATTGTAACGGAACAGGTATTGTGTATGTGTATACAATAAGATTATTTGCCTTCGAGTTTCGTTTTGTTTAATAAGTTCAATTGTATGGCAGTGGTGAGTCGAGTCAGCATAGCTGGTTCCAGCTCAATATTACAATGTTTTTTTTATGACTTAGATATTTGTATTATTATATTAATTAGAAAATAAAAATGCAATATACACGTATGCACAATATTATGAGGTATACCTTTATTTGTTTTTAGACTTTCGTCAAATCATTTACACAGGTTGATTTTTTTTTTCTTGAAAACTATTGATATAATAATATTATAATATAATATAATCACCGTTATAACCTTTATGTAAAGACACCTACTTTGTATAGGTATACTTGCATAGGTACATGATTTCCGCGTGTAAGCGTGAAAAGTGTCAAATAAAAATATTGGAATTTTTCATGAAATTTCAAAAACTTCAATGTATGTTGATGTGTTGTTAGAATGAAAATCTCCAATTAATAAATATTTAAATAAAAGTGTATAATTTTCTTTTAAATTTGCAGGATTTTGATTTTGAATTTCGAATAAGTATCTATCAAATGGGAGATGCGGTATATAGGTATATAGGTACCTATATAGTAAAAGTTTTAAGTTCCCACATAATAATAAAGTTATACCTAATCGTATTAAAATACAGTAGTGTAGCCAGAATTTGTTAAAGAGGAGACAGATATCATTAGGGTCCGTTATTTGTTAACTAAAAAAAAGCAAGGTTAATACAAACCCAAATTATACACTTTAATGGACTACATTTTTGAGTGTAATATTATTCCCAACGGTCCTTACTATTATTATTGCCTATTATTTTAGATTAAATAAAGACATTGTAATCGAAAAATTATTTTGAGCAAAGTTTAGTATAATATAATTTCGCATTATTTTGGTAATTTTCCTTTATAATACTTACTTAATAAAACGACTAGAGATATCGAAAAAGAAAGTCTATAGAATAACAACTATAGAATCAGAAAGCTATCTTGTACCCTAAAACTCCTACTATAGAAAAAGTGTGTGCCTACATACATAAAAACATACATTTTCTTTTAGGCTTTATGTTAATATTTAACAATTATTGTTTTATTTTGCTTAACAGTAATATCAAGTAATTTTTTTCAATACAGCCTATATTATATTATAATGCATGGATTTTTATTTATTTATTAAGATGAGTATTTTGTTTGATTTTTCCTACAAATATTCGGGAAATCTGCTGAAAAATTCAAAAGAATAAAGAAATTTAAAAGATTTTTATGAGAAGGTATATGAAAAATAAATCCGATCGGTAGGAAATGGAAACATTTTGATCATCGGATAGGATACTGCAGGGGGCGGATTTATTGCATTTAATAGCAATGATACATAATTTCTTTCGATATGATGAGTAATTGACACTATCGAAAATTTACCTTAATAAATTACCAACTACAATAAATTTTCAATCAGAAATATTTTATCCCAAAAAAGTACTAGAGACCTGAACGGACCAAAATACCTGTGCACAACCCGTTAAAAATTTGTGTTTAACCCGACATGAAAATTAAAAAATTGGTCCGACCTGACCCGAGAAAATCGTATTGTATTCAATATCCGACTAAATCCAGCCCGATATTATATATATTTGAGAGTAGATAATATGTAATAGTCGTACGAGTGGTGTAACTACGTGGGTGATGTGGGTGGTATGTCACCTCCTAAACTCTTTTTTTTACCGTGTTAACTTGTTTTATAATTCATATTTTATATTATTGATATAAAAATTAATTGGGACGATATTTCCCGTAAACTTATAGTCACGGATTTTCTTTTTATAGATAATAGTATAAAATATATACCTAATAGGTACAGATTACGATGTACCTAATAAATTATAGTTAAAATACATTGTGATATAAATTATAGTTTTTCAATTATCTTGTTTGAAATTATCCAGCGAAATCTGATAATATAGTATTCTGTGATATTCTGTGATAATGATACAGTTTGCTTTTAGTGTTACACCGATAAGGTGTAATTAAGGCTACAATCTGTGATCGCAAACAAATTTTGCCCGTTTCAGATTTTTCATTTGTTTGGTTGATATATTTTTTTTTTTAAATTTTTGTGAATAATGTCGTCAACATCAAATATTAAAAAGTACCTTTCAGTGATTCCGTGTAGTAATTTCAAAAGAAAAAAAAAAGCCGGTCAGTAGGTTGTGGAAGCACTTCGCTCGTCGGATGTCAGTATTGGTGGATGCACTTCGCTACTGAGCAGGGTACTTTTGGTGGATGTATTGAATTTGAAAGCAATGATAAATCATTGCATTCAATAAAACGATTCTGAGTGTAGCTTCGGTGTAGTATACATAACTCATATCATTTTTTTTTCTAGTGATCG